>CM008279.1:30954705-31209705 GCA_002319775.1 Fagopyrum tataricum | reverse complement strand
ACCTTTTATGATTTATTTACATAAACCCGTTGAAAAATAAACCCGAAAATAAACTATAAACTCATTTAGTTTATAAACCCAAAATTAAATGGCCTAAGTTGTGAGTTTGTTTATTAACTATGTGATTTTTTTTTCTCAAAATAAAATTATTTTTAAATTATAGTAAATATATACAAAATGAATGTTTGTAGATAGATAAAATTATTTTATATATTATAAATATTTGTATTTTTCTGTATATAATGACGTTTACAAGATAGCCAAATAAAATAAAGTGTCCTACTTTATTTCATTATAATATCATCTTATGAACGATTTATTTTAATCATCACAAAAAGTAAATTTTCATTACCATATAAAATCCAATCAAAATTTCCCGTATCACTGATACATAATACATGTATCCCTGTATAAAAAGTAATAGTGTTTTATGAGAAAAATCTACTATATATCTAGTATATAATACTAAAACAGAAGTAATTATGTCCAGTTGTCGTTCCCTCATTAAGCCACCTCGAATTTTACCACATGACATCCCCTCGTTAAGCCACATCATATTTCGCCATGTGTCGTCTTTAGGTTGTGCCACATCATTCTTTGACTTATTTTATTTAGTATTTTATCTATAGAGATGATGATAAAGTTGTTGTCATTTATAAAAAGAGATTGATCTTATGCTATTTTTATACCAATTAAAACTATATATAAATTATTGGTTTTAATAATTTTCTTTTTAAAACTACCATTTTATCACATGGAATCTTAATATTATGGAATATGATTTTAACCTTTTTTCACTTAATTAAGATTAATCATTATAGAGTAAAACCCGGTTAAGATCTTCTGTATCCCTTCTTATTTGTATCTTTGTATCCCTATCACGTGAATGGTGAAATTTATATTGTTTATTATTTTTCTCGTAAAGCATTAAAACTCAAACCCGTATTTATTTAGCCTCAACCAATGACATGATAGGGATATATATATCACTGGTACAAAAGATCTCAACTGAGTAAAACCTAGAAGGATTGATTAGATGAACGTGAACGATTCACAATTCCCAAGTGAGCTATATAACACGGGTACATCACACGACTTTTTTTTAATTATAGCAAAACGTAAATTTCATTACCTTATAAAATCTAAAAATATCCATAAAATTAATCAATATAGAGTGGAACCTAGAAGGATCGATGAGATGAACATGAACGATGAGTATAATATATGACAATTCCCAAGTGAGCGATATATACCACGGGTACATCACACGGTCTTTGCAGAAGTGAGCGATATACCACGGGTACATCACACGGTCTTTGCAGGAGGAGTGTAAGCTTGTGGCCCACCAGTTTTGTTTCGTTTTGTCTCAATATTATTTTCCATTTTCAGCAGCCAAAGAGAAAACAAAGATCTTTTGAAAGCATACTGCTTCCATTTGACACAGGAAGTGTTCCTCTTTAATCACCCCTTCTAATATTTCAATATCTCTTCTCTATTTAAAAAAAAAATAGATAGAGTTTCACATATTTTTAATTATCGCTCTAAAAATATTAGTAGGACTTGCGTAAGATTTACTTTGATAGAAATATCATTGTATAACATTAATTAGGTCTGATCATATCTATGCAGTTTATCTGGTTTGTCTGTTTGGAAAAAGAGCAAGTATGATCATAAGAGGAAGTTTGACCGTACCGAAAAACAAACCCGTTAAGTCTTATTGGGCCGGATCCGGACACCACTCTAGACCCGACGGGGCCGTTGTGGAGTGATCTGGAGAGAGTGGTCAGATGGGTTTTCCGTACGAGTTATTTTGAGTTTTTCATGTTCTTTTAGTGACAATACTCATTTTATTTTTCTTCAGATTTTGTCACGTTTCTTTTGATGGTTGATTGTCGTTCTCTTCCTCATGACATTTTACTTTTAAAACGTTTTATTAGGTTTTCTTTATTCGTGTCTTGTTGTAAGATCCTATAAAATTGTTGTCAAACTAAATCAAGACCCATTGTAAGGTACTAACACGTAACATCCCGAGTTTCCATAATTTGGAGTGTTACAATAATTACCTAAATTAAATGTATATCACATATAATATCTTAAATATATTTTATTTTTAAAATACAAATCTATATTGTAAAATTTTAATTATTTAAAATAAAATAAACTAAAATAAATTAAAAAAAAGATACTCGGAAACCACACGTCCGGCCGGTCCGGACGGGTACAACGGCCATTGTAGGCCCGACCTAGGTCCGGATAAACCGGCCATAAGTTTTCATAAAGTCCGATATGAGCCGGATATGAATAGGTCTAACACCAATGTACTAAATAAAATCGATCATAATACAAGAGAAGACAATCTATGTCCATTGCTTATATGCTTAACTCTGGAAAACAATGTCAACCACCACCACACAATATACTCTTCTCTAACGATAGGAAATAACGACCAAGTTCTCAACTTTCAAATCTAGTCGATCAACATTAAACTCAACCGAACAAACTTCTCCCCCATTGCGCATCACAATGTTGTCTGTTGGAAGAAATTGATCTTGACAACTTTGTAAAGTCCCTCGTTTGCGCCAGTTGAAATTCTCTGTGTTGAAGGAGAGCAAGTTGAACGTCCCAATCTTGACTTTCATCAATAGCGCAAATGAGACAAATTTATGCTCACGTGGATGCTTATTGAGAGCTCTCTATCTCTAGTTATACATTTCAAAACTTCCTGCGATGTTTGGACTATCATCAATCATTCTTATTAAATACAAACTACGTCCCGTTGTACGGGAATAAAGCTATATATTCAAAAATCTCTTCAAAAGTTGGTTGTCTATGATTAAAAATATTAAGGAAAAAAAACCAAAGTATTGTTGATTATATTTTCGAATGTTTGATTCCAATTAGTGAAGATGATCTTATTGGATATATTCTCAATGATCTTGATAGTTCATATGAACAGTTTATAACATCTTTTATGATATTACGAATTCTACCAAAGTACATAGAGATTACTCTGCATATTCAAACACACAATGTTACAATGTGTTGCTACAAAATTATATATCTTTTTAAAAATACAATTGGACAGTTAACTTTTATGTAATTAGAAATTGGTTCCAAAATTATCTAAAATTGATTCCAAAATTATTTAAAATTGAATAATTGATTCATATTTTTGTGTGAAAAAGTATCGGAATCGGTTATTATATGAAATGAGTGGTTACACCATTTTTCATTTTTTGATAAGAATTTTTCATGATTTGAATTATTCAAACATGATTCTCAACCATAGTGTTTTAGAACATTGATTATTCAAATTGGACATCAACGCCTACTTTATAATATATTTGTATTTTTGATACGACTCCAAATATTTTTTTTATCATAATTATTATATTTCATTTTATATCCCTTTGAACTTATAAAATATATAATTTTGATATATTTTTCTTATATCCTATTTTAAAGATCTATCTAACGTATTTAAACAACTGAATAAATTAGCACATTTATGTGATCCAAACACATTTATTTGACCGAATTTGTGCAATCAAAATTTGTCTATTTTTTTGTTAATAATATAGGTGTTATTGAAGTTAGCTCACAACTTCACGTAGTTTTTCAAATTAAGTAGATCGAACAAGTCGAGTCAAAATAGTTTGCGTTTTTTGTTTGTTTTATTTTGTGTTTGTTAAGCTTTATTTTGTGAAATTTTAGTATGTGTGTGTATTTTAAAATGTCTATAGAATAAAAATTATTAGTTTGTGTAGATGATGTAAGTATGTCTTCTATTTGTGTTTAGTCAGACTATTCTTCGTGTGTTAATTAATTCTTGGCTTATTTTTTTATATATATAAAATACGTGTTTAGATGTGGGGTGGTATCGTACCTTCTTATGAACAAAATTTTTTTATCGTAGTTATACAATTAATTAATAGTATGTTTATGTAAATTAATATTTATAAAATATGTTAAATAATAAATTACGTAATTTATCCGGCGTACTAGTATCGGAAAATAAAATGATGAAGTATACATTTATTATAATAATATTCTTAGCCGGTCACAGAAAAGATCTACACTTCTTTTCCTTCCTACATATTCTCTCAACCATCGTCGTAAATTCGGCGCATTCACTTCACGTTGTTCCCTCCCATCAGATTCCCAATTTGCCGTACTCTCCTCCTACTAATCTACTATCCTTACCAATCAAACGATTTTCAAACCCTAGATATTGCTTCGGAATCTTCTGGACAAGATCGCGTTTCGCTTGATTTTCCTGGTAAGAAATTGGAGAAAGAGGAAAGATAAATGAAGATTCAGTGCAACGTGTGTGAGGTGGCGGAAGCCGCCGTACTTTGCTGCGCCGATGAGGCGGCTTTGTGTGCTGCTTGCGATGAGAAGGTTCATGCCGCTAATAAGCTTGCTAGTAAGCATCCTAGGGTTCCTCTTGCTAATTCGTCTTCTCAGATGCCTAAGTGCGATATTTGTCAGGTTTGTTTCTTTCTTAGATTTCTTTCCAGTTTTATGTTTTTTGTAGAGTATTTTCTTTGTTTGAATAGTTATTTGTTGAAATTTCGGTGTTAAAACGATTCTTCTGATCGCTGGACTGTGCAAAAGACGAGAGTTTGTTTTATTGGAGCACAAGATGAAAAATTGGTGGATGTTTGCGGTTATAGAGTCGAGTACCTTTATTTGATTTATTTATGTTTTCCTGTTACGGAGGATGATAAATTGATTCCTGAATATGGTGGCGTTAATTTGTGTCATGAACTTGAATGTCTTCTTCTCATTCTTCAGTACTTGCTGTTGCAGTTTTTTAGTGTTTGCAGATTCATTTATCAATGCAACATATAATCCAGTTCTTCATTTATCTACACCTATAGTCTGCATAAGCAGAACATCTTTTTGGAGGGCACACATCAAAGGAGACCGTCTCTATATTTCATCAATTTCCAAACCATTTATCCCCATATGTCATTGTAAAAGTTTGAGATTGCAGTATAGTGCATATTGATAACTGTTTGTTAGTTGTTAAATGCTCGGTTCTCTTAGAGTCATTTGTTAACTAGTAGCTGTAAACATGCTTTTCAGGATACAGTTGGCTATTTCTTCTGCCTGGAGGACAGAGCTCTGTTGTGCAGGAAGTGTGACGTAGCCATACACAGCGCAAATCCCTATGTCTCTTCTCATCAACGATTTCTACTAACAGGAGTCAGGGTAGGACCAGAACCGCCAGAACTTGGTTCTTCTTCTTCAATGGGGAGGTCACCTTCAGTGGAGAAGGCGTCAGATACAGAAACTCGCTCTGGTTCACAAATTAGGGCTCCTACGAGAGTGGCTGGGCAGTCTGGTAAAGTGGTGTCCGCTCGCAATGGTTTTGGAACTTTGACTCCAACTAAGAGGAGTGCACCAATGCCGTCTGCTGGAGATTATGCTAAAGAACTACCAGCTGCAGTTGGGGGTTTTGACGAGTACAACCAACCGAGGTTGTCCTTTGGTGGAGGTTCTGGTTCTGCTGCAGGAAGCCTTCCACAATGGCATATCGATGATTACATTGGATTCAATGATTTCAACCAGAGTTTCAGTTACACGGATCATGGATCCTCAAAGGTGTGCTTATTGTAGACTTTTTCATCATCATTCCTTCATTTCAAATAATAGTTAGCAGGATGATTTTATGTTCACTCATCTGTTGCTAGAAATTTTGAAAATTTCACGAGTTCCAGTTTTTTATCTTTGTCCCTGTTCTAATCCCAAACACCCTTATATTTGATGTTTTCTTCCTTGTTTCCTAGTTAGGAAGAATCTCTATACTCTTTAATCATGGTTTTCTGTTATCAATATAGCGTTGAAGAGTTTTGATGTCAGATAAAGAAGATAGTGACACCCTGCCTTTAAGATGAAACTGCCATCCTGGATTGCTTTTTCTCTTTTTGTGTAGCTATTGTTTTGAATGGTGTAGAGGATTTTAAATTCCTGATAAGATGCTGAAGAGGAATTGGTTAACTTATATATGAGTCAAGTAATTAGTTAAGCAGAAGCCATGTCGGTTGGGGTTGTGTGCTATCTCCTTAAAAGACTTAAGTTTGTTCACCATTAACCCTTTTTGATAGAAAGGACACAATCTCCATGGGAGGAAGGTGTAAGTTAGGTTCACATATCATCTATTTATTATTTTTTTTTGATTCTGTTGTTCCCTTTCAACTAGGTCTATAGATAGTTCCTTTTGGATATCATCAAGTTTAATCAAGGTGTTCAATGTTTTTTCCAGGCTGACAGTGGTAAGTTTGGAGAATCTGATACCTCCTCGATGCTGAGGACATCTGAAGATGATCTGGATGCAGATGAGCGCTTGGGACAAGTGCCAGACATTGTGCGAAGTGTGAAAATTCCTTCACCACCAACGGCATCTGGTCTGTACTGGCCTAGACCTTCTCAAGAGTTAGCTGCTACTGCACATTTTGTGCCTGATATATCCTGGTCAAATGGACACTACTCCTATAACCATTGCCCAACAAACGACCATACCACTAACCAAAGAAGGCGATGCTAGGTTTCTTCTATTTGCTCATGAATCTCTCTGTATCAAGCAAATGTTTTAGCCTTTACACTTTCCATCTGCCTTGTCGTTATAATAGTATTTCCATGTTATATGTGAAGCTGTCGAAAGTCAATTCACAGTCCCAAGTGCGAATGACCAGGTAGAGATCTGACCTGCAGTTGTAGTTTGAGAAATCAAGGTCAGTAGTTGCCTTCCTTGAATCGCATATCAAATTTATAATCTCTTGTAACTCTGTAAGACATAATGAGAATCAGTTGAGTAATATGAGACTGTTGATCATGTAGAAAAGCATTCGATCTTGAATGCCATCAATAATTCTTTATCCTCAAAGTTGTGAGAGTTATTTGCATGTGGAATGCTGTGATTTGTCAATAGAAGAAAGTGCGGGATCTGGAAATTTAGCATATCAGGTGGGGTAGCAATGTCGCCATTTCCAGCTGTAGACGCGTCTATTGAAGTGGGTACCCGTTGTGTCTGCTGGTCATTCCAAGAGTCACTTTCCTACACTTTCTAATCTCTTCTAAATTAACACAATCATTTGCAATGATAGATTTGGATATTTCTGGCCTTCCTTCCTGGCATCGACATCTCCACGTACTTGGTTTTGTCTCTATGCTTCAATTTGAGTTATGGTGAAGGCTCTGTAAAGTGGCAAATTAAACACCTCACAAGTCACGTCTCATACTGTAATTCTGTTCATGACTAAGATTATCTCCGATTAATTTACTGTGTCAGTGGTGTTTTTCCCAAACAGACCCTAATGTTTGAATAGATATTTTAGTCTCAATTATGAGCAACAACAATTGGAATCTTTTTTGTGTAGACGCCAGTGTTGACCGAAAATGACCACCTATTACTGTCAAACAATAGATGTTTGATCTAATGAACTCAGATTTTTCAAATGTATTTGTTTCTACCCCATTCACACAATTGGGCTTCTTCCTCAACTTGGATTGGGCTTGCATCTTTTTGAGGTGTTTGTTCCCATAAAACGAAGGAAACTAAAGATCGGCTCATACAACCCAAATTATAGATACAATATACAACATAACTTTTCCTTGTTGTACCTTTATGGTAATCTAAATATCTGGATACATATATTCACTCGATTGAGCGTTTTATTGGTAAAACAAAGCTGTATAAAAGAGTTCATTCCAGGTATCCGGAACACCAGGAAGACACCAATGGCTACAATCCAGAAAGGCTTTAGCAGCCCCAGCATACAAGGATGGGTGACCATCTTTCCTTAACTGGGTTAGTAAAGTGATGTCTAGCAAGTAAACCGGATGCTTCATTTTACTAATCACATCCTTCAACACTTCCTCTCCTGGGTTCAATCCTCCTAGATAGACCGGCCCTTCAACTGGACTCGTCTGCCCACAACAAGTTCCATTCGCTTCACCCCATTCGCTCCCACTGTCAATTTTTTTAATCCGAGAGTTAAAAAGGAAGAATTGGATCTTGAGGAATTATGAAGTGAATCTAACACTTACTCTAAATGTGAAGCTGAGACTCCTTGAAAGAAAACTTTGATCTTTGAAACATCAATGTTGGAATCAATCCAATTTGCCCATGTTGTCATCCCGATATTGTAGGCTTCTAAGAAGCTCATCGTCTTATCAAGCTTTCCATCCACTTCATAGTACACATTCCTGCAGCAATTACACCATCAACTTATTTGTACCAAGAAAAATGTCATGAGACTCGGAAGAAATTGGATCAAAAACTATATACAAAACCTGTGAGTCCACCAATGGTATGAATTGAAGATCAATACATCAGCATCTAGCCACATCTTTCCTCTACTGATATAATCCAGCTTCAAGACAATACCAAATTTCTCCACTCTCTTCACATCTAGTAGAAACCCATCCTTCAGCACCATCACTGAAACACCATACTCCTATACGTATTAACAACAAGTATTCAGAGAATTGAATAGTGTAGGATCAAAACAGTAACAGTTTAAGCCATTAGATATTTGTTCATCAACTGTTCCATCATTATAACTCAATTTACTCAAGTGAACTTATGATTAACTAGGGCCTGTTTGGTTCCATATATGGGAATGAATATCATATTTATAATATCTACTGTTTGGTACAATAGTATATCGATTTACCTTTGAAACCCCAAATTAAGGCCTTTTTTTTTACATCATTCATATCCTCTTATAGATGCCGATACCCATATCAGATATACTCATATCGATACCCATAACAAATGAGGTGATTGGATACTGAAATTGAGGAAAGTATAATATTTTAAGTAAGGGTTACTGAATTTACAGGAAATGAGAGTGTGGAAAGGGATCCTCTTTGATTGAAAGTGTAGTTAGCGTTGGGGACGGCGGCGACAAGCAAGCAGGTTAAAGACTGCCATTGATTGAAGCTCAAAGAGTCTCCCACAAACATTATCTTCTTTCCCTTCAACTTCGACAACATATCTCGCCCATCAAACCTGTTATATTATATTTATCATAAATCAACCAAAATTTACATTTTTTTCTTCACAAAATGGGAAAATTTTTACTTACCTCGGAAGGTCGCAAGCAAGAGGTTTCCAGCGGTACGTGAGATATTCATAATCAGGTCTTCCATTCTTCAAGCAATCGAAGCCACGTCCTAGAAAAGGGCAATCTCTGTACAAAGGGTAGGTTTTATCAGAAACCCAACTCCCTTTGAACAAATCACACCCTTGCAACGAAGACCCTTCTGCAACTCCAGCTGTCATCTCTGCTATCACAATCACCATAGCCACTCCAGCTGCAAACCCTAACCATGAAAACCCCATTTTTGCTATTTTAACGTACATAGATATGCAGCAGAGGAAATTAGCAAGTAGACTGAGAGAGGGCTTTTGTATGTATATATATGAGAAGATAGGATGGCAAAAGAAACGAGGTAGTCTCTTGCGTTGATATAATTAACAGGTGCTGAGAACATAATCACGATTACAGAAGGATCAAATTTTGTGTATCTATCCTTGAAACGAGTGTAAACGTTTTTTGTTCTTCGAACTTGTCAGATTAACGTTGGTTTCATCTGTTTTGGTTGTAAACTATTAGCTGGAATTCAATGTTCATAAATAACTCATTTATTTGAAAAATGATGTTTTTAATAGGTCATAAATGTTCTATTTTATTGCAAAGTATCTATTGTACAACAATTTTTCACTTCAAATCTTCTGCCCCTTACCATGGGCCAGCCCTATTTCTTTTTTCTTTTTTTTTAAAAATTGTTTTACTTCCTCTCCAAATCATAAAGTAGGGACAGATAATTCCGGTCCCGATCCTGGCGGGATTTCATGCCAAAATAGCAGTCTCGGCCCAAAAAAAAAAAATTTCAGGATGGATACGGGTCTTAACTTCTTCATTCTGATTGACCCATCCCGTATACATTAAAAGTTTAATTAAATATAAACTAATGGAATCTTTAAGTACAATTAGTTATATATTTAAATAAATTAATATGTAGGCCTAAATTAACAAATAGACGGGGTCATTTGTTAATTATTATAGTATGGTGTTTGTTGGTTAATGACACGTTGTCAATTGTCATACTCTTCATTCATTGTTTACGTGCTCCACATAAATACGACTTAATTGCCCAGAGCCACACACATCAATTCTTCTTCGATTTTTCGTTTCTTCAAATCCTTAGTCTTGTAACAAGATTGTCTACTTCTCTTCTCTTCTCTTTTCTATTTTTCACGTGTATAAAATTAGAACAATGCTTTTTAAGCAAAAAACAATTATCAATATTCAACTACAAAATATAAAGGAAAGGTGACCTCCATTACCAACGAAGCGAACAATGTGTATGCTATTTTGGACTTTTGTTTTGAATGTGATGTAGGAGCATCTCAAGGCTGACATCACCTAGGAATAAGAGAAGGAAGCTAGAGACAATTAGAGCAAATAAGAGAAAAGGAGTTCACAAACCACATGGATTGCTAAGAGAAGAATGCAAGAGTATCTCTACACCTAGCTTAATTGGAGACCATGATCAATAATTAGGAGGCAAGAAGTGAAGATCGCTCTAGGGAGGAGAAGAGGAAGAATGAAGTTCATTTCAAGGAGAGAAATGAAGCTCATTCTTTAGAGACAAATGAAGACCATTTCTAGGAGAGAAATGAAGACCATTTTTAAGATTCATAAAACATCAAGGCTAAAAATGTCCGAGATTCAAATCAAACTATTCCAAACAAATTCGACAAGTATAAGCATCTATTTGAATGCCAATGAGGATGGAAAAAGATGACCTATGGTTGTAATTTACAGCCCGTACACTCTTTTAATTTGAGCACAATTACTCGTTTATGACTCTTGTATTATGTTTTAATTATTCGGCCTTTCTTTTAATTCTCTAGATTATTTTAGGCCTTATTAGAGAGGGTTCTAAACCTAAATTTTCAGCCTCCACATTCTCCTATTTATAGGGAATTTTAGACCTTGTTATTTTGACTCTTGAATATTACGTAATACATTAGTTTTTGTCTTCAAAAACGTTTCCTCCAACGTGAAGAGAGAGAGACACGTCTCGTTTCCCCTATAGATTGAACTGTTTTGCATTGTTCTGTTTGTATCTACAAGTTGATATCTTCTCAAGCTATTCACAATTCACCTTCTTAGCTCTTTGGACAACGCTCCATAGCCAAAGATTGTAGTGGATGAGTTCTACGATCGGTCTTGGTTGTGTGTTAGGGCCTAAGTTTTTCCTAATGTACTCTAAGTCGTTTAATATGGTTCAATCTATCTATCCATCTACCGATCCATCACTATCATCGGATCATACCCTCACCTTTACCATACTATTCGGCCAACCTACGCTCATCTCCATCCCCTCATTCGATCAATCCCTATAATAAGGTTGATAGCGTGCCATTTAGTTGGTGTCGAAAGATCAGGAGTCAACAACGGATTATCCCCGTATCAGAATGTTTAAACAAAAGCTTATTATGGTTTAAGGAGATTAAGCAACAAATTAGTATGGATTATTGAAAATTTAATGTCTTCCGTTTTAAGTACGATATACAATAATATTTTGTGTGCAAATCGTAAATGGTAAACACTATAAATAAATCATACATAGTTCAAGCACGATTGTTCCCATCTGTCCCGATCCCAACTGAGATAGAACCCGATGATATTCAATCTAAAAAACACAACGTCCATCCCGATCGCGTCCTATATATAATAGTTGGGACGGGACAAGGATAACCTTAATCCCGTCCCGTACCCAACCTATTATAAAGTACCCTTTATTAAAATCTCATCATCTTTTTAATGAATATATGTAATTTCGGGGTAAAATGAATCAAATTTAAGAATTGTTGTCTCAAATGTCTTTTTTTTAAATGAGAAAAGGAAAGGGATTCAAAAATTTTAGGGATTCAAAAATTTATGGTTCATACATTTTTATCCTATTAAAAAAATTTTCCTTCTATTTATTAATTCACTGTTTTTTGTACGTAGAAGTTGTTATTCATACTCTACATATACCATCGTGTCTTATTAACTATTACTTTGTCTTATTATAAAAATATTATAAAAATAGAAGGATTGTTTTTTAAAATAAATTATTATTGCATGCGCGCTTAATGAAAATCCATACCTTTATGGATATTGATGATGACGTGACGGCCAATTTTTATCAGAATAATATTTTTACTAAATCACTAAATAAGCGAACTCATCTTCTTTTTTCCTAAAACTATAAAAACTAATTGTACCAGTTATGCTTGTAACATTAAAATAATAATCTTCATGTTCTAATTTAACATAAAATTTTGATTAAAAAAAATAGTAAAACATGTGGGATAATCACAAAAATATAATTTCTCACATAAACTATTTTAAAAACGTAAAACTTACGGAAAATGTTATATTGTACCCCACTTTACTTTCCGCTATAGATACACGTATTACCTAATTGTGGAGGATTCATCAATTTTTAACGTTCCTATAAATAGGAATCATTTTTGTTATTTCAGGTAAACATTAAATCGCCTCATCTTAGAAAATAATTTTTTTTCCCATTGTTATGCATCCTTAATTTGTTCTCATAATCATTTGATTATAAAGGGTTCAACCCAATTAAATATCGGTGATAGATTAATAGTTTTATGTTATCAATTCATATGTCATATAACTTTTTTTTTGATATTTATGTTATTGCAAATATAAAAAAAAATTGTATATATTTATATCAAACTAAATATATGCGTTGCCAATATTCTTTTATTTATATCATTATCATACGAAAGATTCAAATCACTTATTAACAAATATCCGTGTAAGACACGGGCTATAAACTAGCTTAAAAAATAAATGAACAAATTTCAAACAAGAAAAAATGTAGCAAATAATATAAAAAATACAAGTAGTTAGTACAAAAAATTTAAATTAATAAAACAAATCATTTTAACAAGTAGTGTAATATTTTCCAACAAATAGAACAACAATCATAATTTTTTTGACCTCGTTTTTTTTATAGTGATGATTCGTAATAATATAAACAATTAAAACTAACAAATAATATAATAAACATATTCTATGAATAACAAAGCTTAGAATATATCAGAAACAGCAAAATATCAGCAAAAACTTACTAAAATGATAAACTTCATACCATCTATACCACGTACCCGTTTCACCCCTCAAGCAATTTTTCTATGATTCTGTATCTTTGATCAATTGAAGAACAACTGTTACACTTTATATGCATGTTTAGAATATGGATCATATATATTCTTATCACAGTTCACCTAGATACTTTAGTTTCAGATGAAGGTATGCCAGTAAAAAGCAATGAACAAAATTGTTCCAACATAAGAATGATCTTGGAGTCATCGAACTGTTCGAGACTGATCAGCGGAGACTAAACTAGCGTAAACGAGTTGGTTCCAGGTATCAGGTACGCCGGAGATGCACCAGTGTGTGCAGTCGCCGCCGGTATGGGAGGTGGGGCTGGCGTAGCCTTGTGGGTGTGCGTCAGGGCGGAGCTCCGTCAACAACGTCACGTCTAGGAAAAACACCGGTATTTTCATTCGGCCCAATACGTTCTTTATTAGCTGGACTCCTGGATTGGGCTCATCTCTTGGGCTTTTTGATCCTTTAATGGGCCTTTCCACTCCTACACAAGTTTTAAATTCTGGTTGTCCGAAGTCCTTGCCCCTGAAAACATATTTTAAGGTTTAATGATTAGCCGTAAAGTAAAGCAATTGAATTTAGGATAGAGTATGTTAGGTACCGCCAATGTGAAGTGGAGATTCCTTGATAGAAAACCTTAGTTTTCGAAGGGTCAATGTTATCGTCAACCCAATTGGCCCAAGTTTGAAATCCAATCTTGAAGGCTTCAACTCTGTCCATGTTTTTCAATGTAGTATTCCCCACTTGAATATAATCCCACCTGTATATATACGTTTAGATCTCAACTCTAATACATAATTTCAATTTATTCTAAAATTAATTGACGATAAATACTTACGGTTGTTGAGGGGGCTTGTAGAACCACCAATGCCAACTATCGAAGATCAAGAGATCAGCGTCTTTCCAAGCGTAGCCACCTTTGATCGAGTCCAGCTTCAATATTCTTCCTTTGGGTTCTACGTCAATGTCTACCAGAAATTGGTGCCACTCCATCATTACTGTTATATCGTATTCCTATAGTCACATATAACTACAAATTTAGTATATTACTACAATTTTAGTAACAAATTTGTCAAGAATAGTTACATATTGAAAGATTCAAAAGGTCAAGTACGTGGGATTTATCGTACGTCTGAACGCACATGCGTGTTGAACTCAAATACAGTATATAAGTTAAATAAGGTTTCAAAACCAATTTAGGTCATCAAACCTTATATACTAGAACAATTATCCTTTTTATTTATTCCTCGGGTAGTTAAACAATCCTCTCGAAAACTTATAAAAATGAAAATTAAAAAATCTTTATAAGCTTCTTCATAATTTCCAAAATATAGTCATTTTAAAGAGGGAAGAGAATGCTTAACCAGGGTGGTCCCTTAAAGATAGAATATCACATTTCCACCATACGATTAAGCATAGCCAACAACTTATGATGAGACATCAAATCTACGATTTTTAATCCTTTTATTCTTTGTCTTACAAAACTTATCTTATGCAAAAAGTGTACGGTACGTTTGCCAATTTGAACACGAGTAGAAACCTTGGTTGCTATATAGAGCTAAGTGCTAACTATGACAAAACACACACGCATTATATTTATACTATTCCTTTTCAATAAATAAAAAAAAAACGAATTCGATTTCTAATCGAAATCCAATGTTTTGAAGTTTTGAACTATATATATATGAACTTGAATTTATGATTAGAAGTTACCATGATGAAAAGAGTAATGACGTACCGGGATTTGGAAAACGTAGATAGGCTTCTGTTGAATGAGAGTATAGCTGGCTTGTGGAAACGCAGCGTGTAGCATGCAAGTTAACGACTGCCATTGATCTAAGCTTAGCGAGTCTCCTACAAAGAATATCTTCTTCCCCTTGTACATCCTCATAAACTCTTCACCATTAAACCTAATACATTTTTTAATCACATAATTAATCAATAAGTAAATCATAATCATTACGCTATCGTGACAGGAGTATGTACCGAGGAATGTCACAGCCGGTGGGCTGCCATCTATACTTGAGATAAAACTTATCCGGCCGTCCATTTCTCTGACACGCGAAATCGTCTCTGAGGAAAGGGCAAACGCTCGAATCGTACGGTGGATAAGCGTCGTCGAAAACCCAACTGCCTTGGAACCAATCGCAGCTTTCCGATTTGCGGTGGCTCCGCCTTTGTATGTCTCTTTTTGTCACCCGCTCGTCGTTTGCTGCGTGGAGTAGCAGCGCAGAGGATAATAGCCACACCAAGGTGGCTGCACGGTGGCTCAAGGCCATTTTCGGTAATTCTCAATAGCTTCAGTTTGAGGAAATATGCAAAGTAAACATACGATTTTGATTTGCATGGATGTGTGTATTTATATGGTTGGTGTCTTGGTGAGTTCTTCCTTTTTCTCAATTAAGTGAATGCTTTGTGATTTTTTTTGATATTATTTATAATGCAAATCTCATTTTATTTCTTTCTTGTAAATAATTAATTGTCGTAATTATTATTTGTTATGAATCAATGGATATGGTTTAAATTTTAGGATGTCTTTGATATCTTCCTGATTATATATTATTCGTCATCTTGATGTGTAAGTTGGATGACATGTATACACACAAGTGTAGGAAGATAAGATGTATGTGTTCCCTCTCCTTCACTGTCTTCACATATACATTTTCTGGTGTATTTCTCGTATATTACAAACTAAATTTTATATTTATTTTCAATATGTATAGATATTGTAACAGAAAGGAAAAAAAACTAATTAAAAACCTGCTTTTGCAAAAAGCATTTTTTAAAAATTTTATGGAACAAATAATACAAGATAAACCAAAATATTCAAACTTTTGCGATTATCTATCTACTTATACTAATGCAGAGATAATGCCAGATAAGAAGATATTGAAAAAGAATTCCTACTGGATTACAAAGACAGGCAAATTCATATTATATTTATTTTCAACATGTATTAGATGTTGTAACAAAAAAAGAAAACTATTAAAAAAACCAGCTTTTGCAAAATACATTTTTAAAAATTTAAATGAAAAAATAATACAAGATAAACCAAAACTATTCAAACTTTAGTGTTTATCTATCTAGTTATACTAAAACGGAAGTAATAAAGCCTACGTATCGCACCCATGTGTTGAGAATTAAAGCCATTAAATTCCGTTTGTTATTAAAAAAACAAAATTATATTCAGATTATATATTTCCATTAAAATTAAAATAAAATAACTTCTATAAAATTATATATCACTTTTATTTAACAAATATCTTACTTTCATTTTGTTCATTAAAATAAAATAATCTATGTAATTATACTAAAACAACGACACTAATACTAACGTGACGCCTTCACAAATTTTGTAGGATTATATATAAAAAAAAGTATTAAAAAGAATTAACTAGCAAGATCTCGGATCAACTTGTATCTCAAATAAAATTTTACCTAGCAAGATCTCCAAAATATATTTTGGAAATATTTTTTCTTATTTTTTTTTGAAGGATTATAGCACAATCTATTTACGTTAAAAAATTTCATGCATTTTGCTATCCTACATCGATTATCAAGATTGATAGTTTGAGAACTTGTATAAATAGAGTTTGAAAGATTAAACAAATTATATATTTTTTGACATTTGGCTAAATTGAAGTATAAAATTTATTTATAAACGGATTAATATCCGTTATATGATCGTTGACCGACTGTTTTATGCTTTCAGGTATATACAAATTCAATTTCTTAAGAAACCAAAAAAACATACAAAAAGAACAATAAAAAATAAATTAGATTATTAACTACATGTTATCAATCATATTAGTTCAGATTAATTTAAATTTGATCTTACCCAAAGAAGTCAAGGCTACATCCGTTGTAGGACTGGCGGACTGCTTAACCGGGGTTCAATCAATCTTGATAATTATTATTATTCTATATTATTTTCTTATAATTTATATATAAGTTATAATAATGTTCATATAATTGTAATTTTGTGTCACCATAATTCATCGAATACAAATAAATGACAATAAGATCATCTTGCGATGATCCGTAAAGATCATAATTTTGTTCTATCATATGTCTCTAAGACAATAAATGAGATTAATTAGTTGGGTATCATGCATGATTGTAGTCTAGTTATTTATATATTGCAAAATGATCATTTCATACATTTATTTTATCATGCAAATTGAAATCATACATCTATATAATATGGTCAATATCAACTCATCATATTACTTGTTATTAAAAAAAAAACTTTTTACGATGATTATAAACTTAAACGTATATATAGTTATATATATTTACTATAAATTATGAATAACATTATTAACATTTTTAAGGTAACAATAAGATAATTTATTTATTTAATAAGTTATCTATACTTTAAAATGAAACAAATAATTTTTTTTTCTTTCCTTCTTAAAATCTTAAATTATAGATAATATAAGATATAATTTAAAAAAGTCTAAAATTTAGAAACACTGTCCAAGAACTGAAAATTTTCTTCAGAATAATCTGAAAAAAATAAAAAGTATAGACACGTCATTCGAAATTTCCATTGAATTTAATAAACAAACATATTAGAATAATATTCATTGAATTTAATAAACAAATATATATTCTAATATATAAGGTCTTTTATATGAAAAAGTGGAATATGCAATTTAACCGAAGAAACACAACCATAGAAACTTGATTATTCGATACCTTTTTCGGTTTGCTTGGTGTTCAATTCAATATTCATGACTTTTTATTATTTATTATTATAAAGGAACACTACCTGTATTCTGTTTTATTTGTTCTTCCCTACACGATTATCTTGGCCTTTGTTAGGTAAATCTTCAACTAATTGGTTAGTAAAGCTAATTTGATCTTGTACCAACCCGATTGAAATTGTTCAGCTTGGTATACAAAATTTTACATAAAAAATTCTACCAAAAATAAATTTAAAGACAGAAAAAGTTATTACTTATCATGAGCTGTTGTGGCAACTAATAGGGACATTTCATTAAACCGATTAGGATAACATCTTGCTGAAGTGGCAAGCTTATCACACTTATATAAAAATTGGTGCGGACGAGGAGGCTCCTTGTGAAGAGGAGACGAGGAGAAAATTTTGTTCGTTTTCTTGTACAATCGAGTTCAGTTTTAACACCTTATTGTTCTTTTTCTCCCCTAATTTTTCAATAATAAACTTTTATCCTACAAAAATGAACGTATATTTTTGTTCATAGTATGAAAAAATAAACAATAATATCAAAATAAAATGAACACGTAGTATAAAAAAAAAAAACAAATTTTTTTCCGCTTCTCTCTATAAGGAGCCTCATCACTGAAACCAATATCTATTTATATGGTTGGGTTCAAGGGTAAACGCGTTATAAGGTCAAAAGTAGGAAGTAAAATAATTGTTCAAATATAACATGTAATTGTTCGATGAAAAATTGTTCAACTATATTCGTAATTGTTCAACTATATAACTAATTGTTCAAATGTTAATTTATATGTTCAATTTTCAACTAAACTTTTGATCAAATCTATGACAAGTGTTAATTAATTTGGACAAATCACAACCCCTAATTATTTTGATCCAACGGTTGTGAGTCCTCACTTTTGACCCTAATGTCTCTTTCTATATAATCTAAATTATATATATGATCCGATAAGAATCTCTCTTAGAGTAGGAAGTAGGAACATCCAAGATCCATTATGTTAAATAATAAACGTCCATGATGGAAGGTACATAATACGGTTGAATATGGAGTTTCATCAAATTGTTCAAAATTGGTTCAACAAAAGTTAATGGATCTTTATAATAGGAAATACGATATATTATTTTTGGATGAACAAATCTTTAAATCGACATAAAATATACATGGTAATTATTGTCCACAATTTTTATGTCATTGTAGTTGCATATTGTTCTATTTAACGTTCGTTACTGAATATATTTGATCGTTATTATTATGTTTTACGGTCTTTACATTTCTTGCCGGTCGTTCAAAATTAATATAGCCATCGTTATTTTTTTTGGTCGTGAAATTTGGTCGTTAAAATTTGGCAGTTAAAATTTGGTCGTTAAATTTGATCATTAATTTTTATGCACGACAATTAATGTTCACAATTTTTATGTCATTGTAGTTGCATATTGTTCTATTTAACGTTCGTTACTGAATATATTTGTTAGGATTGGTTGTTAAATTTTGTTTTGGTCGTTAAATTTGGTCATTAAAATTTATAATATGGAAAGCATGCTGGTTAAATTTGTTAGAATTGGTCGATAAGTTTTGTTTTGGTTGTTAAATTCTATTAGAGGCAATACTAGTCGTTAAAATATAGTATATTTTCGTTTATAATTAGTATATCAATTGTTGAACATTGATTTACCGTATACATTTATTACACTTAACATTATCATAATTCAATTATGAGCAATATAATATTCTCATTAATTATTAGTATAAAAAATGTTAAATCTTGAACGTTCATCTATATTAATCCAAGAGCTATTATAAGTCTCGATTCTCTACTCTAAGAGAGGTTTCTACATGATCCTATCTTGTTTTCCTTTTGTTTATTTGATTTTCAATCAATAGTGACAATTGATTGCGAATCTATCAAACTCTTTCCAAAACCTTTTTGACTTCTTTTCCTTATCTTTTCCAACCTATAGTCTTTATTCTAGATATATCCTATTTTTAATCACTGCTAAAGATTAATCCTCCCAGTCCTTGAGATCGACCTTGGAGTACTTATTCATACTGTGATTGACCCATACACTAGTGTTGAGCCCGGTTTGTTTCAAACCGCCGAACTGGCGGTTTTCAAACCGGCGGTTTAGGTTTGGCCGGTTTAGGTTTCCGCCGGTTCAAGGTTTAGGTTTCGGTTTGGCTTTTCCGAAAACCTAAACCGGCGGTTTGGGCCCAAACAGTCTTTTTTATTATTTTTATTTTTTTAAAACCCAACGGCTCTTTTAAAAGAGCCGTTGGTTTAAGCCCTCAACGGCTCATTTTTGAGCCGTTGGGGGTATAATATTAAAAAAAAATAAAAAAATTTATTAAATCCCCCCCACATTTAATCCTAATTTCCTATAAATACCCATACTCTCTTCCTCCACAAATCACACCATCTACAACTCATCTTCTCTACTCTCCTAATCTCTTATTCTCGAATTCTCGATTCCTCGTATTCTCGATATCTCGATTTCTCGTAATGGCAAACCCAAGTGATCAAATTCCCTCTTCCCAATACTTTCCTAGCACCCAAGAGAGCGAAACACAAATGCCCGACAATCCCGATGTTACCGAAGTTCCACGAAGAAGTCTCCCCCCTCCGAAAATGCTTACATCCGAAATATTTACGAAGCATTACACTAGGGGGGAGCCGGTGAACGAGTATTTTCAAGTGGCATGCAACTATTGCCCGAAGGTGTACAAGTGGAAGGTGAAGGGCGGCTACGGGACATTGCAAACTCACATGGCAAACGTCCATCCGGAGAAGCTCGGGATTTCACGGGGACAAACACAATTGTCCCACAGGTTTGCATCTTCTACCTCTCGTTCTCCTTTATTTACATATAATCATAGTGAAGAAAGTCTAGGATTAACCGATGTTATTTGTTCACATTCATTACCGTTTTCTTATGCCGAATATGAAGAAGTTAGGGAATATAACACTAGATATCTTCAACCTTCTTTTAAACCAACTTCTAGGAAAACCGTTTCAAAATTAGTTAATAAATCTTACTTAAAAAAGAAAGAAAATTTTTCTCGAATTTGGCTAGTTTTGAACATCAAGTTTCAATTTGTAGTGATATTTGGAGTACACAATCACAACAACATTTTTACATGGGCATTACTTTACATTTTATTGATAACGCTATGTTTTTGCATAAATATGTTATTGGTTTTCGGCATTTTAATCAAAGACATAATGCACTAGGCATTGCAAGCATGATTAAAACGGTTTTACAAGAATATAATTTACAACATCGAATTTTTTCATATTCTTTTGATAATGCATCCGCAAATACCGCCGCCGTAAACCATTTGGTTGAGGATGCGGGACAATATATAAAAACTCCTTATACTCATCAAAGATGTGCATGTCATATTTTAAACTTATGTGTTCAAGATGGACTTAAGGTTTTAGGAGATATGCTAACCCCAATCAAACTTGTTATTGATCATATTTGGCATGACTCCGATTTAAGAAGAAAATGGAGAAATTTATGTTTAAACAAAAATGTTCATCCTATTGCTTTTTCAAAAGATGTTGGAACTCGTTAGAACTCGACTTACAAACTACTTTGTGAAGCCGTACGTTATAAAGTTTTGTTACAAGAATTTGCTTCAATTCATGTTCCTTGGTCAATTTTAGATGATGAAAATGTTTGGGAAACTTGTGCCCATATTTGTAATGTTTTAAAAACTTTTAATGATGCAACTAATACCATGAGTTGTGTTTACACTCCAACATCTCATAGATTTGTAGAAATTGCCGTTAATGTTTCCGAAGCTTTTGTAAAATGTTTTAACATACCTTGCCTTGTACAATGTATGCTTGATATGAAAGAAAAATGACTTAAATATTATAAAAACATTCCCATGATTTATCTTGTAACCGCCGTTTTTGATCCTAGACTTAAACTAGATGGTCTTTCCGATTTATTGACTATTTAGTATGATTGTTTGTGTGTAAACTTAACACAAGAAGACTATAATGTTCCTAACATTGTGCAAAAAGTTAATACCGAAATTTTAAAATTACTTAGTACATTTCAATCTAGTGCTAGCTCTTCTTCTACCGCACCTAATCCATCTCCCTCTTCTACTACTTCATCTTCTTCTCTTTCACTTGCACAACAAGTTTTTGCTAGAAGAACAAAAACACCTAGACATTCATCTTCAAATGCGGAATATCAAGATTATCTTAACACTTGTTTTAGTTTTGATGATAATGTTTAATTTGATATTTTGGATTGGTGGAAGAGATTAGCTCCCAAATATCCAACCTTAGTTAAAATTGTACAACAAATCATGGCCGTGCCCGCATCAACGGTTGCGGTGGAGCAAGCATTTAGCCGAGGCGGGAACATTCTCGGTCACAACCGAACTCAATTGAAGCCCGAGAAGTTGGAGATGCAAGTTTGTATTCAAGATTGGATAAGGGCGGCTAAGCGGAAACAAAGGAATGCACCGGTGTACGACTCCAAATCGGATTCCAACTCCGAAAACGCCGGCACTACTTCCGAGTCCGACATCGAAAGGTAAGCGGGATTAAAAAAACACGGTCAACTCTCAGACTTACCTCAACCTCAGGAGTAACTCAACCACGATCAACTCTCAGACTGGTCCACTCCAAACTGGAGGACAACACGGCCTATACAAGGCATACACATATATATATATCAAACTCCTATCACACACAAAGGGGTCACACCTAGACCCAAGGGATCCATAAGGATCATATCTAACTCATAAACCTCAAAGCCGTAACCGGCAAATCTATAACATACTCATCAACATCCGATACCTAGCATGGTACTAAGTCCCTCATACTAGGAAAGGAATGGGGCTACCCAACTATGGGTAGTCCAGGGACACGACGCACCTGTGTGATCAAGGGACGCAGGAGCGGAGTAGACAACCGCAGGCGCGGCAGGGATCAGCCGCAGGCGCGGTGACACGAGACGCAGGCAACGCAGTCAAGGCGCTGGCGCTGGCGCGGGCGCTGCGGCACGGCTTTCGCAGGGGCAGCGGCTTCTAGGCGCGGGGGCGGCGTCTGTGCAGAACGTGAACCCGCGGCTTCTCTTCGGCTCTTCACGTGATCAAATCACGTCTTCTCTCATCCAAAACCACACACATACATATACATATACATTCCAACATTAACCAACATTCAAATCATCTAATCTTAAGTTAAAGAGATGGAATCAAAGAAGAAGAGAAGGAGAAGAAGCAAGGAACTCACCACACTTGTGGTCCTAGGCTATAGGGAGAGGTCACACACATCAGTAGCTGGCTTCCAAGCTCAGCATACACACATCCATAATACACAACTCTCAAGCAAAACTCCAAGGAGAAACAAGAACAAGATCAAAGGAAGGGATGAAGAAGCAAAAAGGACGTAGGAAGGGCTGGAGAAGTGAAGAAGGTAACCCTTGCTCAGCAAGGAAAGGAAAGAAGTAAGAAAAGGGTAAAACACGGGTCAAAGGAGTCAACAAAACCGGCTGCAGCCGCCGGAATCCGCAGGAGCGGTTCCCTGAGCCGCAGGGGCGGAAACCCGCAGGGGCGGCAGTCATGCCCGCGGGTGCGGAAAGACCAATCTCGGCCAAAGCCAATCTCGGCTAAGGACAAAACTCGGTCCGAAAGAATAGGGCTCTCACATCTCACCCCCCTAAAAACAAGTTTCGTCCCGAAACTTACAAAGTCCTGAAACCACTCGGACTCATAAGCCGAGGTATAATTCTCTCTATAACCTCAAACATAAGCATGGAGGAAATCATCAACTCCAGCAACAAAACACTATCCAGGGCATAGAGGAAAACCATAAACATATCACAAGGCATAGAGAAATCATATCTCTAGCCGTATCATATCCATAACAGAAAGGCATGGAGGAAGAACATCTCCAACACTACTATGTCCATCAAAATAGCATGGAGGAAAGAACTATCTCCAGCTAAACCTATCATATCACAATAGCATGGAGGAAAGAACCATCTCCAGCTATAAACAAGAATCATACTAGCACAACAAGATCTAATAAGATCATAATCACATCAAAGCTAGTATGAAAATAAACACATCATAGCATGTAAGCATATAAACATATAACACTCACCAAGATAGTACTAAGATCTACTCGGTGATCCTACTGGTGTATCTAACTCAGCATAGAACTCTGGATAGTTCCTCTGGATACTATCCTCAGTCTCCTATGTAGCCTCATCAGGTCCTCGTCTCGACCACTGTATCCTCAACATAGGAATGTCCTTCGAACGCAGGCGTCTCATACCTCGTTCTAGGACTACAATAGGATGCTCAACAAAAGTGTGGTCCGGCTCGACCACCAAATCATCATATCTCACAATGTGTCTCGGATATGGTATGTACTCCCTCAGCTGAGACACATGAAATACAGGGTGAACACCCTCTAATCTCGGAGGCAAAGCCAATCTGTATGCTGCACTCCCAACCCGATCCAAAATCTCGAACGGTCCGACATATCGGGGACTCAACTTCCCCTTAATGCTAAAACGCCTAACACCTCGTGTCGGGGACACTCTCAGCCACACACGGGCTCCAACTCTGAACTCTAGAGGTCTACACCTCCTATCAGCATAAGACTTCTAACGGCTCTGGGCAGTCAGCATCCGCTCTCGAATCAATGCTACTCGAGCCATATCATCCTGAATCTGATCAGGTACCAAACCACTAACACTGCTCTGCTCATCCCAGCATAACGGGGTACGACATCTCTGTCCATACAGTGCCTCATATGGGGCCATCCCAATAGATGCATGCCAGCTGTTGTTGTAGGAGAACTCAACAAGTGGGAGATGATCCGTCCACACCTGTCCCCAATCCAACACACAAGCTCGCAGCATATCCTCCAGAGTCTGAATGGTCCTCTCTGACGGACCATCTGTCTGAGGATGGAACGCAGTCGTGAAGTGCAAACTCGTCCCCAGGGCAGTCTGAATCTGCTGCCAAAACCTCGAGGTAAATCGTCCATCTCTGTCTGAGACGATCGTCCTCGGTACACCATGGAGTCTCACTATCTGCCTAGTGTACTCCTCAGCTAATCTGCTCACCGGCCACGTCTCTCTAATAGGAAGGAAATGTGCCGTCTTCGTCAATATGTCCACTATGACCCAGATGGCATCAAAACTCCGGCTCAGCCTCAGTCCAGTCACAAAATCCATGGTGACGTCCTCCCACTTCCTATGTGAAACAGGAAGTGGATGGAGCTCACCTCCAGGTCTGAAATGCTCGATCTTGACCTGCTGACAGGTCACACACTGTGCCACAAATCTGGCCACATCGGGCTTCAGCCCTCCCAACCAATATATACGTTTCAAATCCTGATACATCTTACTCGTACCTGGATGTACAGAGTAAGGTGTACAGTGAGCCTCCTGTAAAATCCTCTGTCTTAGCTCTGTATCAGCAGGTACACAAACGCGACCGCGGCGTCTCAAAACTCCATCTGCTCCTAGCAAGAACTGTGGTGCCTCATCCCGAGATATCCTATCTCGTATCCTCAGCAATGTAGGGCAGGTCTCCTGCTTCTGTTGGATCTCGCCCAACAGATCAGGAAGGACCTCTAAAGTACGCAGCTGGGCATCCTCATCAGGAAACTGGATGTCCAACTCTAACCAGATCAGATCTCTCTGCAACTGATGCTGAACTTTCAATCTCGCAATCGCCTGCTCTCGAGGCGTCTTCCTTCTCAGGGCGTCGGCGACAACGTTCGCCTTCCCTGGATGATACAAAATCTCTAAATTAAAGTCCTTGATCAGCTCGAGCCACCTACGCTGGCGGTTATTCAATTCCCGCTGCGTGAAAATGTACTTCAGACTGTTATGGTATGTGAAGATCTGACACGTAGCACCATACAGGTAATGTCTCCAGATCTTCAGTGCATGAACTACCGCTGCCAACTCCAGATCATGAGTTGGGTAGTTCTCCTCAAACGTCTTCAGCTGTCGAGTCGCATAAGCAACCACCTTGCCTGTCTGCATCAAAACACATCCCAAGCCTAGCTTGGATGCATCACTGTATACCACAAAATCCTCAATACCCTCTGGCTGTGCCAAAACAGGAGCAGAAGTCAAACGCCTCTTCAACTCCTCAAAACTCTGCATGCACTGATCAGACCTCACAAATCTGGTAGTCTTCCTCAGTAAACTCGTCAGTGGACGGGCAATCACAGAGAATCCCTCCACGAAGCGTCTGTAATAACCGGCTAGGCCAAGTAAGCTACGTACTTCCTTGACGTTCGTCGGTGTAGTCCATGCTGCTACTGCCTCAATCTTTGCCGGATCAACCTTGATCCCCTCAGCTGATACTACATGACCCAAGAATGCTACCTCTGACATCCAGAACTCACACTTAGAGAACTTAGGGTAAATTTCTCTATCCCGCAAAACCTGCAATACAGTCCTCAGATGTCCTGCATGCTCCTCTCCACTGCGAGAGTATACCAGAATATCATCAATGAAAACCACCACAAACTGATCCAGGAAGTCGATGAAGATACTGTTCATCAACTCCATAAAGACGGCTGGGGCATTCGTAAGCCCAAATGGCATCACTACAAACTCGTAGTGGCCATATCTGGTCCGGAATGCTTTCCTGTGCACATCCTGCTCTCTCACCCTCAGCTGGTGATACCCGGAACGCAGATCAATCTTGGAGAACACAATCGCTCCCTGTAGCTGATCTAATAAATCATCAATGCGAGGCAGTGAATACTTGTTCTTGATGGTCACCTTGTTCAGCTCTTTGTAATCTATACATAACCTCAGTGATCCGTCCTTCTTCCGTACGAAGAGGACAGGTGCTCCCCATGGGGACACGCTAGGGCGAATGAAGCCCTTCTCAGCCAGCTCCTCAAGTTGCTTCTTCAGCTCCAGCATCTCGACAGGCGTCATCCTGTATGGGGCCTTCGAGATCGGTCTCGTACCAGGCTCTAACTCAATCCCAAAATCCACACTCCTCTGAGGCGGCAAACTGGACGGCTCAGCAAAAACATCTGTAAACTCACAAACCACTGAGATATCCTCTACAGCTGGACTCTCCCCCTCTTTCATGGCATAACACCAGAAGGCATCACAACCCTGTGCAATCAGTCTCGCTGCTCGTATAACACTAATAACCATGCCTGTCTTCCCAAGGTCCCAACCCCGGAAAACCTCTATCTGGCCTAACTCGGTAGAGAGGGTAACAATCCTCCTACCTACATCTAAAACTGCAGAGTGTCTATCCATCCAGTCCATACCTAGAATGACATCTTCATGTTCTAATGGCATGACATGACAAAGAAGTCAACTAGTAACACACGGGTCCCTACAGTAATGGGACAACCGTGAATCTCATGGGTACCTCTGACCCTACCACCATCGGGTAACCCTATAATAAAGGGCATCCCCTCAACTGTATCTAAACCAAGACGCTCTACACAGGCATCAGAAATAAAAGAGTGCGTAGCACCCGTATCAAATAAAACTCTAACAGGTAAACCATGAATCAGAATGGTACCTGTAGCAGTAGGTGCAGCTGGCTCCTCTGCACTCCGCAACTCAAAAACTCGGCCATGTGGGCCTCTGGTATCAGTGGTGCTCCCACCACGACCTCTGCCTCTACTCGGCCCAGGAGCAGATCCTTGAGTCGTAGGGCAATTTGGGACCCTCTGCTGACCCTGAATCTGTTGCTGCTGTGGTGGCCTCTGCCCACCTCCCGCTGCACTAGCAAGGGAAGAACCCTGGTGAGATGAAGCTCCGCCCTTGCGGCAGTAAACAACTTTGTGACCTTGCCTACCACATGTGTAGCAAGTCATTAATGACCTCGTGCACTCGGGCCTCATATGCCCTGGATCACCACAGTTAAAAAACTGACGTCCCTTCTCTACAACCGGTGCAGATGAAGGCTGAATCTGGAGTCTCTGACCACGCCAACCACTAACAGCACCACCAGTACCACTGGTTTGCCCTGTACGCTACCTCTTCTCAGACCCTCCGGTCTAAGAAGCTCTCCTCTGACTCGCCCGCTCTCGCTCATAATCGGAGGCTCTATCCTGGTAGTCCATCAAGGACTCACAATGAAATCCCGCCATATAGGCCCGGGTAGTATCCCTCAGTCGTCGGGAAAAGAGATAAACGTGCTGATCTGCAGAAGGTGCAGCTGGTCCTAGTAATGTCAGCTTCTTCTGAAACCTCCTGATGGCCTCAAAGACTGGTACATCCTCAAACCCAGCCTCAACAAAATCTCGCAGTTTCTCCCTCCTCAGAGAGGCAGGGCAGAAACACTCTATAATCATCGTCCTCATATGCTCATAACTGGTAACCTAACCCCGTACTGATCTCCACCAGTATTGTGCCAAGTCCCGGAATAAAGTCTGAACCAACTCGATCTGTTTGTCAGCTGGACTCGAATATACTCCAAAGCTAGTCTACATGCCCTATCAGAGCTCAGCCTCTAACCCCACCTTTCCAGTGAAAGGGGGTATACCCATCTGATGAAAAGCATTCAACCAAGTGTCTGGTCTAGGCTCTCTATGCTCCTCTGGTGCTCTGGAAATCTCAGCAGCAGGTACCGGTACAGCTGACACCTGAGTAACGGTGTGGGACCTCTCAGATGGTCCCTCCTGTGCCTGTAAATCTAGGGCACGTCTACCGGCTCTGGCAGCCTCCTCTACACGTATGATATATGCTCGGAAATCTGTTCCCCCATGGAGACACGATCAGACTCACCAGACTGGGCTCTCTGTGTCCCCTGTCTCTCAGCTGCACCGTTCCTAGTCTCAGGAACGACGCTCTCAACAACCTCCTCATTTATCTCTCCCGCATGTGAACCGTCAACAGGAGTCCTACCCCGTCCTCTACCTAGAGGGGGTCTACCTCTACCTCGTCTAGCTGCAGGTAAGGCTCTAGTCTGAACCATCTGCAGAAGACGTAAACCTAACTTAGAAGGCTATATATATGCCATATGTATAGATATATATCAAATCAATCACAACAGAATATCTATCTATCTATATATATATATATATATATCTATACTGTCGATATCTTAAGAGGGGCGATGGCTCACGTACACGATATCCCAAAACATTTGTACTCATTTCAAAACCAAAATCTTTTGAAAAGTCATACCCCTTTCGGGTTCTGTTTATTTATCTATTCGAACTTTATTGCAGATTACTAGTGCCATTTTTGTCAACCTGGGCTCTGATACCAACTTTGTAAACCCCAAATCCGTAGGACTCGAGGTGCTACTAGGTTAGGATCTCACAATGGATCCTGACCCGAGCCTGACAACAAGTTCACAAAATCTTACAACAAGGCACCAATAGTTTAAAACAAAACATAAAACTGATATATATATATACATATCAAAAGGATGATACAGAGTACTGCTGAGTACAAAGTCAAACAGAAATCCGTACAATAATAATGACCCAAAATCCCACGATAACGCCCAGTTTACGGAACCCTCAACAGATTACCCCTCTGGATCACTCTGCAGCTCTCCTAACCTGCAAAGGATCTACAACACGGTATAAAACCGTTAGCTAACCATACACATATATAAGAAGATGCTAGAGCACAATCACATATCAATAATATTAACACCTCATCATGATATCACACATTTACCCGTTTTATTATCTTTAATAAGTCCAAACACTCAATCGTATAATAGATGTATATGAATATACGTGACACGAGGAATGTATATAACCCTCGCCTCTGCGTGCAATAACTAGCTGGAGTGGTATCATCGCACTTTCCCGTATACCATATGGAGTGGTTGGTGCCCTTCCCGTATACCAGAACTAACTAGCTTACAGAGAACTTCCCAGACTCCACTACGGGATAACAGGTAAGTTGTCACAGCCACTACAATGGGTGGTCAATATAACATAGATCGGTGATCATCATAACGCATGCTATAAAGCATATAACAAACACCACTCATGCACACATCCAATATAAGGATGGCAGCTAAGTAAGTCCTATGGACTTACCTCAACCTCAGGAGTAACTCAACCACGATCAACTCTCAGACTGGTCCACTCCAAACTGGAGGACAACACGGCCTATACAAGGCATACATATATATATATCAAACTCCTATCACACACAAAGGGGTCACACCTAGACCCAAGGGATCCATAAGGATCATATCCAACTCGTAAACCTCAAAGCCGTAACCGGCAAATCTTTAACATACTCATCAACATCCGATACCTAGCATGGTACTAAGTCCCTCATACTAGGAAAGGAATGGGGCTACCCAACTATGGGTAGTCCAGGGACACGACGCACCTGCGTGATCAAGGGATGCAGGAGCGGAGTAGACAACCCGCAGGCGCGGCAGGGATCAGCCGCAGGCGCGGTGACACGGGACGCTGGCAACACAGGCAAGGCGTTGGCGCGGGCGCTGCGGCACGGCTTTCGCAGGGGCAGCGGCTTCTAAGCGCGGGGCGGCGTCTGTGCAGAACGTGAACCCGCGGCTTCTCTTCGGCTCTTCACGTGATCAAATCACGTCTTCTCTCATCCAAAACCACACACATACATATACATACACCTTCCAACATTAACCAACATTCAAATCATCTAATCTTAAGTTAAAGAGATGGAATCAAAGAAGAAGAGAAGGAGAAGAAGCAAGGAACTCACCACACCTGTGGTCCTAGGCTGCAAGGAGAGGTCACACACATCAGTAGCTGGCTTCCAAGCTCAGCATACACACATCCATCGTCAACAACAACCACAATACACAACTCTCAAGCAAAACTCCAAGGAGAAACAAGAACAAGATCAAAGGAAGGGATGAAGAAGCAAGAAGGACGTAGGAAGGGCTGGAGAAGTGAAGAAGGTAACCCTTGCTCAGCAAGGAAAGGAAAGAAGTAAGAAAAGGGTAAAGCACGGGTCAAAGGAGTCAACAAAACCGGCTGCAGCCGCCGGAAACCGCAGGACGGTTCCCTGAGCCGCAGGGGCGGAAACCCGCAGGGGCGGCAGTCATGCCTGCGGGTGCGGAAAGACCAATCTCGGCCAAAGCCAATCTCGGCTAAGGACAAAACTCGGTCCGAAAGAATAGGGCTCTCACATCCTTTTCACAAAAGGTCGTCGTCTAGTTCGAACTACTTCTTGTAACCTTTTGATCTTTTTCTCTATTGGATTTTTCACTAACATTTTCCACTTCTTTGAGTTCTTGAAATGTTCTCTTTGGTTACGGTGTAGCTTCCCAAGGACACAATGCTCACAGAAATCAAGACTCATGATCTCGTGATCACTAATAAGATCTTCCTTTGCCAGAATCTACATCCCTCTTTCACCATTTTCACCCCATATGACCAAGTCTCATATGCCAAAACTTAGTCATATTATACATGTGAACATCTGAAGATGCAACAAAAACAAACCCAAAAACAATAGAACCTCAAGATATATTAAGTGCCCTTCTTGACACCTTTCAAGATTGGATCATAACCCTTACATACATTTGAAACATAACTCCTCATTCTATCTACATCAGACTCAAAGATATCAAGTTCTTAGTAATACGTGAAACATGTTTGACCTCGTTCAATGCACAAAATCTACCATCACGTGTCTTGATTTTAATCGAGCCAATTACATCCTCCTTGCAAACAAAATTGTTTGCCATGAAAACATTGTCACCATCTACCTTCTCATAAGTTTTGAACCACTCTCTTAAGTTGACATATGTGATATGAAGCCCCGAAATCAAAAATCCACATATAATCCTAATATGTGTGTCCAACAACAACCAAAACTATACCTTTATCATATTTAAAATCATCTTTTGAAACAACCACATAACTAGAATCCTACGATTTCTTATTTTTAGGACATTCGACTTATGACTCTTTGAAGAAGAAGACTTCCTGTCCTTCCTCCTCCCTTTTCCCTTCCCAATGTCTCTGTTGGTAATCATCATATATAGAGGCTTGATTATCTAAAATTGTGTTATTCACTTGATGACAAAGTTCCGTAAATAAAGGGCAAGCCTGACATCTTCTAGAGTTATTATACTTTTCCCAACTATGAATGACTGAACATAATTCTCAAACGAAGTGTGCAGAGAGGGAACACCCTCATCTTCAACCTTAACTTCACTATTCCTTAGTTGTAACATAATAGTATTAAGTTGTTCTAAATGCTCCTTTTGTTTTGTACCTTCAAACATACGCAGGTTGAAAGACGTTGCTTTAAAATTAGCTTGTTGGTGAGAGACTTCATCATATAGAGGCTCTTTAACTTCAACTACAACCCACTGACAATCTCTTCATCTAAGCCCTCGGTGATGACATCATCTACGAGGCACAACATAATCGTTGAATGTTCCCTCTCCTCGTGAATGACCATCTTAGTTGTGGCGTCATTGCCTGCCTTTACTTTCAGTGCCCTGATAGACATTGTTGCTTCAGAAAAGCCGGCATCTTGGTCTACCATAGTCTGAAATTATTCCTCCCCGTGAACTTGTCGATCTTTATATAAATAGAAAACATCTTTCTTAACTAGAATTACAAACCCTAGACGAACGATTGCAACCAAACCTCTTATATTAGTTTGTAACAGATTTGAGAAATAATTAAAATAAACAATAAGAAAGAACCAAATATATCATGGTTCACCTAAGAATGACTGTTTCCATACTAAAAAGAGATTTTTTTTGGAGGAGATTGGATTATTGATAACGACGCATTAAAGCGGCTATAAGTTAGATACGAAAAAACCCTAACAAAACATAATAGTGATTACTAGGCCTAAATCGGCAATTGGCGGCATAATAAGATAACGTTGCATACTGATGCGCAGGGGTGACTCTGCCCTCAGGCCCCAATAAGATCCTCGTCTAGCTCTACAAAGTGTGACAATTCAAGCGTACTCAACAAAATTATATTATGATCGATTTGTTTATTTTTATATTTGTGTTATTTTATTTTAGTTTCACTATGAATCTACCATATCATCACATTTTTTCCCTTGAGTTCGATTTTGACCCTTTACTGCAAATGGCCCTTCTAAGTATTTGCGAGATATGAGGCTCACGTTTCAGTCCTCGTCAAGAATTTGGCTAAATCAATCGAGATTCTCCGGGATGTCGGCCTCCTTGGGTGCAAACCGGATGATTTTCCTCTTTCAACTAATCACAATCTCCACTATGATGCGTTTGACCTCTGCACGTATCAAAAAAGTTTCTTCACCTTTTTGGTTACCTCATCTATTTGTCCATCACACGTCTCATGGTCGCCTACTCAGTCCATAGTCTCTCCCAATTTATGTCAACATTGTGCCTAGGACTTTAGGATGTCGCACTTTAGGTTCTTCGATATCTCAATTAGTCTTCACCAACACGGGGTAGATTCCTTTAATTTCTTATTCCAACAGGCTTCATATTACTGTCTATTGGGATGCTGACTACGCCGCTTGCTCCGACACTAGGCGCTCGGCCACTAATTATTTCATTATGAGCGGTACTTTCTATGTGTCATGGAAAACGAACTAAGAAGCAAGCTATTGACTCTAGATCCTCTGTTGAGATAAAATAAGAGTTATGGCTACCAACACTTATGAACTTCTTTGACTTCACCAGTTGGGCATTATCCATCGGCTTTCCATGCGTCTTCATTGTGATAACTAGGCTGCCATTCAAATTTAATAATCCGATCTTCCATTAATGTACCAAATATACTGAAATAGATAGTTGTACCATCATCCGTGATCACTTACAACGCGACATCATTGGCACTTCATTCGTACCCGACGTCAACCAATTAACTTGCAAACATTATGACCAAGGCCATTGGTCCTACTTAGGGATGTCAATGGTTCGGGTGATGGATGGTTGTACCACTTCTATCAACCGAACCATCCTAAACAACCGTTCACCCTAACCATCAACCACCCGGCTTTCCCTTCACCCTAAACCGCAACCGGAACATCAACCAATCAACCATCACCCGCATTCCAACCGCATTTTATCGGGTTTTCGACCATTTATTTGGTTCGGGTTTTCGATTGACCATCGGTTGCGGGTGAGATTACCATACCTAGTCCTACTCTCTTCAAATATTTACTTTCCAATTTTGAAGTTGTTTGTTTCCATACTTAGAGATAGCCATTAATTATTACCATAGTAAGTTTATTATTCACAACCTATCTCCGGGGTTTAAAGTGAAATACCATTCCCTTGAATATATATCTTCAAGTCGATTGAAGAAACAAAATTTCTGATTACAATCCCTACAAATACCAAATAAAATAGAATATAAAAAATATCAAAGTTTATTTATATATCGAGTGAAAACTAGTGTAGCCAATTTAGAACCGACTCAGATCAAAATAAGGCGGAATCTATACCACACTAATCGGTTCAGGTTCAGATTTAGATTCAGGGTAGATGAAGTGTACAAGCGATTGGGTTTTCCCATACCCTGAAGGCTGAAGCTAGTGAGGTAAGATGATCGCTTCACAATAATGTTAACAGATTGATGGGTTTGGAGGTTTATAAAGGGGTCGTTATTAAGTCATGAATAGGATATGGATCAAAGGTCAAACTTAGCAGCCACAATCATATATCATATATTAATAAAACAACATTTTAGTTAGTTCTTCAACTAATAGTCATCTCAATTTCTGGTCTCTTCCACTTGTTTTCTCTTTCACAAATTAATCAAGTTGGTCTGTCGTCCCAATCAAATAATTAAATTCCGTTATAAGCTAGCCAAAAATGAACATCATTTACATTTTAGGGTAACAAGTAATAATGAAGAAATTGACTACGTAAGAAAAAAAAAAAAAAGTCTAAAATGCGTAATTTATCGGAATTCGATCACATATTCACGATATACTATACTTTAATCAATAACCCGGCTCGTTGTTCGTTATATTTTCGGATTTATTGCTTCGGATGTGTTCAATCTCTGAAACTCATCGACCCATATTAGTTTCTGAGATTTCTTGAATCCAACATTAAGCAATGTATATACATTGTTACGTTATCAATTTGGAATTGGATGGAGACAGTAACCCACTTGCTATGCAGCTAGCTCAACAATATAGAGAGGATATCGAAGACGACAATAAAGTATATATCCTACATGCAATATGAATTCACATCTTTCTTCTCTAATTACAAGAATCACTAAATTTACGTCTCTTTCCTTTTCAAATATAATATATATATATATATATATATATATATATATATATATATATATATATATATATATATATATATATATATATATATATATATATATATATCTGTATTTCTATAATTGGATGTTGATATAGATAAGAACGTTATCTCATTCTCATACATATTGATTTCGTAGTGAACTCTAATTTTATTAGTTAACCATATATATGGTTCATATGTATCCTATAAGTCCACGAATAGTAATCATGACAATGATTAATATCTAACTAATTACATACTTTATTCTACAATTTTTTTGTAATTTACATTTAATATTCCAATTATATTCGACTTTGCATGAAACCAAACAGTCAAATTATGTGCTATTTGTTCTACAGTTAAGAAGCACTTACTGGTAACGGTAAGTAAGATTGAATAGTAGTTATAAGACGTGTTAGAAGCGTAAGATTTGCTTTTAAATACTAAATAAGTGTTAAAGGATAGAATTTTCGAATATGCAGTTGAGAAATAGATGACAATTAGTCGTAATTGGCAAGAGGCGTGTACGTAATGTTAGAACTGGGTGCCACCACCCAACACAATTTGCCCCACAATCCTAATCTTCACCTTACGCTATACATGTAGGGATCTCCTTCGCATCCGACCTTGACCGTTTCACTATTTTTATTTCGGTTTGCATTTTGATTGTCAGATTTGATCGATCAATGTCAATCTACGACTCTACAGTCAAACCGGGTATACAGAAATATTTTTTGATAACTTGTCCTGTACAATACTTCAAAAGTTTAACAAAATTTTACCAGTAGACTAACTGAATAATCGATAATGTGGAGGACGTGGTTCCCCCATCGATAATATTGGGACAAGTGTAGTATATAAAGTTGAGGGACTACTTCTCATATTGCTAGTTGATTTTAAGATATAATCTGTTGAAGTTATGTGCTTGATTGGACGTGCAACAAAATATACGAGTCAATTGGATTAGTGTTTAAAGTATTCTTAAATCAATATAGTGTAGATTAATCAAAATATAGATATGGAGAGTTTTTTTTTTTACATCTTCCACAGAACTTATAGATTAATTAAAAATAATATATACAAAAATAATATTTCTCTAAACATATTTCAATGAATAAGAATATAGTTTATTGAATCAGGATAAAATTACAAAGGGTGCAATTGAGAATCATAAGTTTATTGGAGATGAAGTTAGAGATGAAGTGAACCCTTATTAATAAATGAAATTAATAGTTGTTTGAAGGAACTTTTTTTTATTTATAAGATGGATGGTATTTGTAAAAAAAAGGTTTATTGTAGATGACATAAGTATAACACTATTTTAGAGGATTTATCTTTTTCATTTTATATTAATATTTGTAGGATATATTTATAATATATCATCTAATAACTTATCATAAGCTCCTTCTACGGAACTTATTAAAAAAAAATAAAAATACAAAGTACAATAAGTTTGTAAGCTCGTTTCATGTACCTTACGATAAGATATTGCGATATCCATAAACCGTGCTTCTTAATTGGATTTTTTTCATAACTTGATAAGCTACATAAACTTCTGATTTACAACATCACAAACGGACCCAAAAGTGTTCTACTTTAGTGTAGATGTTCATTTAGATATTTTTATATATGAAAAATACGGATCAAAACTATTTAATTTAACAGCACACTGCTTAAGTCTCACAAAAGAGTGGTTTATAAGTTTGGACATATTATTTTAAAAGAGACAAATACAATAAAATAATATTAAAACGCACAAAAATGTAAATTATAATCAGATACATACAATTATAGAATATCACTCGTTATTAATTAGTAAAATCTAACAATTTTAAAATAATTATTTTATTATAAATTTTTTAAATACATCTCATTAGATCATGAAATATTGCTCAAGGAAACTGATATTCTCATTAAATTTACTTGAAATGATTATTTATAGAAAGGATACTTTCTAAAAGAATAGAAAACATTTTTAAAAAAAAATATTTACAGCATTTTGATATAAAGATATATATATATTATCGTAATTTATTATTTATATAAAAATGCATAAAAAATTATACGAGTAAAAAAGACGGTTGTGAATTTGTCAAAGTATTGACGACTGAAACGTGTTTAATGAGGCCATAAGTATATGATATTTAGTGGGGAAGTATAGTGTAACATGTCTTATAGTCCCATCTTACAAGTTAAGATACAAAAGACTCCATTTAAAGATAAAGACGAAATCGTGCAATTTCAGATTAATCCACACGTTTAGAAATACTAGTGGTGTACATGCCGTGTGCTCCGGACCTTGACGACCCAACTTGTGATATTTTAGGACTGCTTCTGTTCACAAGCAGAATACGTATGAACAATGCAAAGTCACATTTATTTCGTATATCTTTGGTAGGAGGTATGTAAATATGCAAGAAATACACGCGTGTCGTTACTATGGAACCCGAAACTTATGCATGTACGTTCCTAAGAAAGCTTGTCTAAGCAAGAAAATGTGCCTTGCATAAACAAAGTGCCAAATCCTTGGGGTATTGTGACCCATTGATACCCAATCGAGTAGTAGCTCGGTTGTTGTTTGTAGGGGTGTAATATGAGCCGAGCATTGGCATGTTTAAGATCGGATTGTTTATAAACGAGACGAGTTTAAATATTATGTGAGCTTTAAAATGTGTTCATATTCGGCTTATTCGGTTCGTTTAAAAAGTGAGAGTTCGAGCTTTAGACGAGTTGGTCTCAAGTAGCTTGGCTAAAATAATGCTCAAGCTCGGCTCGTTTATAAACGAGTTGAGCCTAAATTTTATACGAACTTTAATATGTGTTCATATTCGGCTCGTTCATAAATTAAACGAGCTCGAACCGAGCTTTTGATGAGCGGAGCCCGAGTAGCTTGTCTCATATTGTTAGTCCCCTCCCAGCGATGTAAATCGACCAAAATACTTGTACTTATAAGTTTGACATTGAGTACGTACAGTGAACAAGTAGCATATGTTTATATATCATTTTTAACAAATATGACAATGAATTAACACAAGATAAACAATTATTTCTGATTTCACAAACATAGAATTAGTAGATTCCAAACATTTTTGTAGTTTTCTTGTAAATCAAAATTCGGATCCTACGAAGCTAAAAAAGACAATAAGGGGGTTTCCTTTTTTAAAAGGAAAGCAATTTGAAGCGTCATACAATTCTGGTGACTCGAGGTGTCACCAAGAGCGACAAACGACTAGGTTGTCAGGAAGGAGAGAAGTTCTGGACATTGTCCGGCGAAAAGTATCATTGTAGGTATATGCGTTTTTTAACATGGAGCCCACTAGAAAAGGCGGTAAAGGACAACTAGCTAAGATCATCAAAAACATCAACTACCTTGTTGACTTCCCTAAAGATATGCTTGATGTGAACTTCCTCAAAAGAACGAAGATGGAGAAGGATATCTCCAATCAGTATACCGGGTTGTGATGCGTCCGTTTTGTATGTTGTCCATACTCACAAATGAAAATAACATAGTAGCGCAAGTGCACGGCCGTGTTGTAACACCCCAAATCCGTAGGACTCGAGGTGCTACTGGGTTAGGATCTCACAATGGATCCTGACCCTAGCCTAACAACAAGTTCACCGAATCTTACAACAAGGCACCAATAGATTAAAACATAAAACTGATATACATATATATATATATATATATATATATATATATATATATATATATATATATATATATATATATATATATATATATATATATATATATATATATATATATATACATATCAAAAGGATGATACAGAGTAATGCTGAGTACAAAGTCAAACAGAAATCCGTACAATAATAATAGCCCAAAATCCCACGATATAGCCCAGTGTACGGAACCTTCAGCAGATCACCCCTCTGGATCACTCTGCAGCTCTCCTAACCTGTAAAGGATCTATAACACGGTATAAAACCGTTAGCTAACCATACACATATATAAGAAGATGCTAGAGCACAATCACATATCAATAATATTAACACTTCATCATGATATCACACATTTACCCGGTTTATTATCTTTAATAAGTCCAGACACTCAAGAGTATATAAATCGGTATATATAAATATACGTGACACGAGGAATATATATAACCCTCGCCTCTGCGTGCAATAGCTAGCTGGAGTGATATCAACGCACTTTCCCGTATACCATATGGAGTGGTAGGTGCCCTTCCCGTATACCAGAACCAACTAGCTTACAGAGAACTTCCCAAACTCCACTACGGGATGAAAGGTAAGTTGTCACAGCCACTACAATGGGTGGTCAGTATAACATAGGTCGGTGATAACAGTATCACATGCTAGTAAGCATAAACATGCACCACTCATGCAACATCCAATATAGATATGGCAGCTAAGTAAGTCCTATGGACTTACCTCAATCTCAGAAGTCGTATCACTACGATCAGCTCTCACTCAGGTCCACTCCAAACTGGAGGACAAACGGCCTATACAAGGCATACATATATATATATATATATATATATATATATATATATATATATATATATATATATATATATATATATATATATATATATATATATATATATCAAACTCCTATCACACAAAGGGGTCACACCTAGACCCAAGGGATCCATAAGGATCATGTCCAACTCGTAAACCTCAAATCCGTAACCGGCATATCTATATCATACTCATCATAAACCGATACCTAGCATGGTACTAGTTCCCTCATACTAGGAAAGGAAAGGAGCTACCTTACTATAGGTAGTCCCGTGATCAAAGGACGCAGGAGCGGAACAGGTAACCCGTAGGCGCGGCAGGGATCAGCCGAAGGCGCGGTGACATGGAACGCAGGCAAGGCGCTGGCGTTGGCACTGCGGCACGGCTTCCGCAGGGGCGGCGGCTTCTAGGCGCGGGGGCGGCGTCTGTACAGAACGTGAACCCGCGGCTTCTCTTTGGCTCTTCACGTGATCAAATTACGTCTTCTCTCATCCAAAATCACACACATGCAACAACATACACATTCCAACATCATCCTATGTCCAAACATCTAATCCTAAGCTAAAGAGATGGAATCAAAGAAGAAAAGGAGAAAAAGCAAGAACTCAACACTATTGAAGGTCCTAGGCTGCAAGGAGAGGTCACATACATCAGTAGCTGGCTTCCAAGCTCAGCATACACACCTCCAACATCTACAACAACCACAAAGCACAGATTTCAAACAAAACTCCAAGGAGAACAAGAACAAGATCAAAGGAAGGGATAAAGAAGCAAGAAGGACGTAGGAACTGAGGAAGAGAAGTGAAGAAGAACCCTTGATCAGCCAAGGAAAAAGAAGAAGTAAGGGAAAGGTAAAGCACGGGTCAAGGGAGTCAACAAAACCGGCTGCAGCCGCCGGAAACCTCAGGGGCGGTTCCCTTATCCGCAGGGGCGGAAACCCGCAGGAGCGGCAGTCCTGCCCGCGGGTGCGGAAAGACCAATCTCGGCCCCAAAGCCAATCTCGGCTAAGGACCAAAACTCGGTCCGAAAGAAAAGGGCTCTCACATCTCACCCCCCCTAAAAACAAGTTTCGTCCCGAAACTTGCAAAGTCCTGAAACCACTCGGACTCATAAGCCGAGGTACAACTCTCTCTATAACCTCAACATAAGCATGGAGGAACTCATCAACTCCAGCAACAAACTATACTATCCAGGGCATAGAGGAAAACCATCTCTAGCCAAACCATAAACATATCACAAGGCATAGAGGAATCACATCTCTAGCCGTATCATATCCATAACAGAAAGGCATGGAGGAAGAACATCTCCAACACTACTATGTCCATCAAAATAGCATGGAGGAAAGAACCATCTCCAGCTAAACCTATCATATCACAATAGCATGGAGGAAAGAACCATCTCCAGCTATAAACAAGAATCATACTAGCACAACAAGATCTAATAAGATCATAATCACATCAAGGCTAGCATGAAATAAACACATCATAACATATAAGCATGTAAGCACATAAGACTCACCAAGCTAGTACTAAGATCTACTCGGTGATCCTACTAGTGCACCTATCTCGGCATAGAACTCTGGATAGTTCCTCTGGATACTATCCTCAGTCTCCCATGTAGCCTCCTCGGGTCCTCGTCTCGACCACTGTATCCTCAACATAGGAATGTCCTTCGAACGCAGGCGTCTCATACCTCGCTCTAGGACTGCAATAGGATGCTCAACAAACGTGTGGTCCGGCTCAACCACCAAATCATCATAACTCACAATGTGTCTCGGATTTGGTATGTACTCCCTCAGCTGAGACACATGAAATACAAGGTGAACACCCTCTAATCTCGGAGGCAAGGCTAATCTGTAAGCTGCACTCCCAACCCGATCCAGAATCTCGAACGGTCCGACATATCGGGGGCTCAACTTCCCCTTAATGCCAAATCGCGTAACACCTCATGTCGGGGACACTCTCAGCCACATATGGGCTCCAACCCTGAACTCTAGAGGTCTACGCCTCCTGTCAGCATAAGACTTCTGACGGCTCTGCGCAGTCAGCATACGCTCTCTAATCAATGCTACTCGAGCCATATCATCCTGAATCTGATCAGGTGTCAAACCACTGACACTGCTCTGCTCATCCCAGCATAACGGGGTACGACATCTCTATCCATACAGTGCCTCATATGGGGCCATCCCAATAGATGCATGTCAGCTGTTGTTGTATGAGAACTCAACAAGTGGGAGATGATCCGTCCACACTTGCCCCCAATCCAACACACAAGCTCGCAGCATATTCTCCAGGGTCTGAATGGTCCTCTCTGACAGACCATCTGTATGAGGATGGAACGCAGTCGTGAAGTGCAAATCGTCCCCAGGGCAGTCTGAATCTGCTGTCAAAACCTCGAGGTAAATCGTACATCTCTGTCTGAGACGATCATCCTCGGTACACCATGGAGTCTCACTATCTACCTAGTGTACTCCTCAACTAATCTGCTCACCGGCCACGTCTCCCTAATAGGAATGAAACATTCCGTCTTCCTTAATCTGTCCACAATAACCCAGATGACATCAAAACTCCGGCTCAGTCTCAGCCCAGTCACAAAATCCATGGTGACGTCCTCCCACTTCCTCTGTGGAACAGGAAGTGGATGGAGCTCACCTCCAGGTTTGAAATGCTCTATCTTGACCTGTTGGCAGGTCGCACACTGTGCCACAAATCTGGCCACATCGGGCTTCAGCCCTCCCCACCAATATAAACGTCTCAAGTCCTGATACATCTTACTCGTACCTGGATGTACAGAGTAAGGTGTACAGTGAGCCTCCTGTAAAATCCTCTGCCTCAGCTCTGTATCAGCAGGTACACAGACGCGACCGCGGCATCTCAAAACTCCATTTGCTCCTAGCAAGAACTATGGTGCCTCATCCCGAGACATCCTATCTCGTATCCTCAGCAATGTAGGGCAGGTCTCCTGCTTCTGTTGGATCTCGCCCAACAGATCAGGAAGGACCTCTAAAGTACGCAGCTGGGCATCCTCATCAGGAAACTGGATGTCAAACTCTAACCAGATCAGGTCTCTCTGTAGCTGAGACTATACTGTCAATCTCGCAATCGCCTACTCTCGAGGCGTCTTCCTTCTCAGGGTGTCGGTGACAACGTTCGCCTTCCCTGAATGGTACAAAATCTCTAAATCAAAGTCCTTGATCAGCTCAAGCCACCTACGCTGGCGGTTATTCAATTCCCGTTGCGTGAAAATATACTTCAGACTCTTATGGTCTGTGAAGATCTGACATGTAGCACCATACATGTAATGTCTCCAGATCTTCAGGGCGTGAACTACCGCTGCCAACTCCAGATCATGAGTCGGGTAGTTCTCCTCATACGTCTTCAGCTGTCGAGACACATAAGCAATGACTCTGCCTCGCTGCATCAAAACACATCCCAAGCCTAGCTGGATGCATCACTGTATACCACAAAATCCTCAGTACCCTCTGGTTGTGCCAAAATGGGAGCAGAAGTCAAACGCCTCTTCAACTCCTCAAAACTCTGCATGCACTGATCAGACCACACAAATCTAGTAGTCTTCCTCAGCAAACTCATCAGTGGACGGGAAATCACAGAAAATCCCTCCACAAAGCGTCTGTAATAACCGGCTAGGCCAAGGAAGCTACGTACTTCCTTGACGTTCGTCGGTATAGTCCATGCTGCTACTGCCTCAATCTTTGCTGGATCCACCTTAATCCCCTCAGCTGATACCTCATGACCCAGGAATGCTACCTCTGACATCCAGAACTCACACTTAGAGAACTTAGCATAAAGTTCTCTATCGCACAAAACCTGCAATACAGTCCTTAGATGTCCTGCATGCTCCTCTCCACTGCGAGAGTATACTAGAATGTCATCAATGAAAACCACCACAAACTGATCCAGGAAGTCGATGAAGATACTGTTCATCAACTCCATAAAGACGGTTGGGGCATTCGTAAGCCCAAATGGCATCACTACAAACTCGTAGTGGCCATATCTGGTCCGGAATGTTGTCCTGTGTACATCCTGCTCTCTCACCCTCAGCTGGTGATATCCTGAACGCAGGTCAATCCTGGAGAACACAGTCGCTCCCTGTAGCTGATCTAACAAATCATCAATACGAGGCAGTGGATACTTGTTCTTGATGGTCACCTTGTTCAACTCTCTGTAATCTATACATAATCTCAGTGATCCGTCCTTTTTCCGTACGAAGAGGACAGGTGCTCCCCATGGGGACACGCTAGGGCGAATGAAGCCCTTCTCAGCCAACTCCTCGAGTTGCTTCTTCAGCTCCAGCATCTTGACAGGCGTCATCCGGTATGGGGCCTTCGAGATCGGTCTCGTACCAGGCTCTAACTCAATACTGAAGTCCACACTCCTCTGAGGCGGCAAACTGGACGGCTCAACAAAAACATTAGTAAAATCACAAACCACTGGGATATCCTCTAATGTTGGACTCTCCCCCTCCTTCATGGCATAACACCAGAAGGCCTCGCAACCCTGTGCAATCAAACTAGCTGCCCGTATAGCGTTGATAACTGTGCCTGTCTTTCCAAGGTCCCAACCTCGGAAAACCTCTATTTGGCCTAACTCGGTAGGGAGGGTAACAATCCTCCTACCTACATCTAGGACTCCAGAGTGTCTATCCATCCAGTCCATACCTAAAATGACTTCTTCATGCTCTAATGGCATGACAAAGAAGTCAACAAATAACACACGGGTCCCTACAGAAATGGGACAACCGTAAATCTCACGGGTACCTCTGACCCTACCACCATCGGGTAACCCTATAATAAAGGGCATCCCCTCAACTGTATCTAAACCAAGACGCTCTACACAAACATCAGAAATAAAAGAGTGCGTAGCACTAGTATCAAATAAAACTCTAACATGTAAACCATGAATCAGAATGGTACCTGTAGCAGTAGGTGCAGCTGATTCCTCTGCACTCCTCAACTCAAAATCACGACCCTATGGGCCTCTGGTATCAGTGGTGTCCCCACCACGACCTCTGCCTTTACTCGGCCCAGGAGCAGATCCCTGAGTCGTAGGGCGATCTGGGACCCTCTGCTGTCGTTGAATCTGCTGTTGCTGAGGTGGCCTCTGCCCACCTCCCGCTGCACTGGCAAGGGAAGAACCCTGCTGAGATGAAGCTCCGCCCTGGCGGCAGTAAACAGCTCTGTGACCTTGCCTACCACAGGTGTAGCAAGTCACTAATGGCCTCGTGCACTCTGGCCTCATATGCCCCGGATCACCACAGTTAAAACACTAACGTCCCTTCTCTGCAACCGGTGTAGATGAGGGTTGACTCCTGCGTCTCTGACCACGCCAACCACTAGTAGAACCATCGGTACCACTGGTCTGCCCTGTACGCTGCCTCTTCTCAGACCCTCCGGTTTGAGAAGCTCTCCTCTGTCCAGCTCGCTCCCTCTCATAGTCGGAAGCTTTGTCCTGATAATCCATCAGAGACTCACAGTGGAAACCCGCCATATAGGTCTGGGTAGTATCCCTCAGTCGTCGGGAAAAGAGATAGACGTGCTGATCTGCAGAAGGTGCAGTTGGTCCCAGTAATGCCAGCTCCTCCTGAAACCTCCTGATGGCCTCAAAGACTGGTACATCCTCAAACCCAGCCTCAACAAAATCTCGCAGTTTCTCCCTCCTCAGAGAGGCAGGGAGGAAACGCTCTCTAATCATCGTCCTCATATGCTCATAACTGGAAACCTGACCCCGTACTGATCTCCACCAGTGTTGTGCCATGTCCCAGAATAAAGTCTGAACCAGCTCGATCTGTCTGTCAGTTGGACATCGAATAGACTCCAAAGCTGAGTCTACATGCCCTATCCAGAGCTCAACCTCTAACCCCACCTTCCCAGTGAAAGGGGGTACACCCATCTGATAAAAAGCCTTCAACCAAGTGTTTGGTCTAGGCCCTCTATGCTCCTCTGGTGCTCTGGCAATCTCAGCAGCAGGTACCGGTACAGTTGGCACCTGAGTAACGGTGTGGGACCTCTCAGATGGTCCTTCCTATGCCTGTAAATCTGGGGCACGTCTACCGGCTCTGGCAGCCTCCTCTACTCGTCGGATATAAGCTCGGAACTCTGATCCCCCCATGGAGACACGATCAGACTCACCAGACTGGGCTCTTTGTGCCCCCTGTCTCTCAGCTTCCCCGTTTCCAGTCTCAGGAACGACGCTCTCAGCAACCTCCTCATGTATCTCTCCCGCATTTGAACCGTCAGCAGGAGTCCTACCCCGTCCTCTACCTAGAGGGGGTCTACCTCTACCCCCTCTAGCTGCAGGTAAGGATCTAGTCTGAACCATCTGCAAAAGACGTAAACCTAACTTAGAAGGATATATATATGTCATATGTATAGATATATATCAAATCAATCACAACAGAATATCTATATATATCTATACTGTCGAGATCTTCAGAGGGGCGATGACTCACGTACATGGTATCCCAAAACATTTGTACTCATTTCAAAACCAAAACCTTTTGAAAAGTCAGACCCCTTTCGGGTTCTGTTTATTTATTTATTCGAACTTTATTGCAGATTACTAGTGCCATTGTTGTCAACCTGGCCTCTGATACCAGCTTTGTAACACCCCAAATCCGTAGGACTCGAGGTGCTACTGGGTTAGGATCTCACAATGGATCCTGACCCTAGCCTGACAACAAGTTCACTGAATCTTACAACAAGCCACCAATAGATTAAAACAAAACATAAAACTGATATATATATATATATACATATCAAAAGGATGATACAAAGTACTGCTGAGTACAAAGTCAAACAAAAATCCGTACAATAATAATAACCCAAAATCCCGCGATATAGCCCAGTGTACGGAACCCTCAGCAAATCACCCCTCTGGATCACTCTGCAGCTCTCCTAACCTGCAAAGGATCTACAACACGGTATAAAACCATTAGCTAACCATACACATATATAAGAAAATGCTAGAGCACAATCACATATCAATAATATTAACACTTCATCATGATATCACACATTTACCCGGTTTATTATCTTTAATAAGTCCAAACACTCAAGAGTATATAAATCGGGATATATAAATATACGTGACACGAGGAATATATATAACCCTCGTCTCTGCGTGCAATAACTAGCTGGAGTGGTATCAACACACTTTCCCGTATACCATATGGAGTGGTAGGTGCCCTTCCCGTATACCAGAACTAACTAGCTTACAGAGAACTTCCCAGACTCCACTACGGGATGAAAGGTAAGTTGTCACAGCCACTACAATGGACGGTCAGTATAATATAGGTCGGTGATAACAGTATCACATGCTAGCAAGCATAAACATGCACCACTCATGCAACATCCAATATAGAGATGGTAGCTAAGTAAGTCCTATGGACTTACCTCAATCTCAGAAGTCGTATCACTACGATCAACTCTCACTCAGGTCCACTCCAAACTGGAGGACAAACGGCCTATACAAGGCATACATATATATATATATATCAAACTCCTATCACACAAAGGGGTCACACCTAGACCCAAGGGATCCATAAGGATCATGTCCAACTCGTAAACCTCAAACCCGTAACCGGCATATCTATATCATACTCATCATAAACCGATACCTAGCATGGTACTAGTTCCCTCATACTAGGAAAGGAAAGGAGCTACCTTACTATAGGTAGTCCCGGGACAAAACGCACCTGCGTGATCAAGGGACGCAGGAGCGGAACAGGTAACCCGCAGGCGCGGCAGGGATCAGCCGCAGGCGCGGTGACACGGAACGCAGGCAAGGCGCTGGCGCTGCGGCACGGCTTCCGCATGGGCGGCGGCTTCTAGGCGCGGGGGCGGCGTCTGTTCAGAACGTGAACCCGCGGCTTCTCTTTGGCTCTTCACGTGATCAAATCACGTCTTCTCTCATCCAAAATCACACACATGCAACAACAAACACATTCCAACATCATCCTATGTCCAAACATCTAATCCTAAGCTAAAGAGATGGAATCAAAGAAGAAAAGAAGAAGAAGAAGCAAGAACTCACCACTACTGAAGGTCCTAGGCTGCAGGGAGAGGTCACACACATCAGTAGTTGGCTTCCAAGCTCAGCATACACACCTCCAACATCAACAACAACCACAAAACACAACTTTCAAGCAAAACTCCAAGGAGAACATGAACAAGATCAAAGGAAGGGATAAAGAAGCAAGAAGGACGTAGGAACTGAGGAAGAGAAGTGAAGAAGAACCCTTGATCAGCCAAGGGAAAAGAAGAAGTAAGGGAAAGGTAAAGCACGGGTCAAGGGAGTCAACAAAACCGGCTGCAGCCGCCGGAAACCGCAGGGGCGGTTCCCTGAGCCGTAGGGGCGGAAACCCGCAGGAGCGGCAGTCCTGCCCGCGGGTGCGGAAAGACCAATCTCGGCCCCAAAGCCAATCTCGGCTAAGGACCAAAACTCGGTCCGAAAGAAAAGGGCTCTCACACGTGTCAATGTAAGTATATGATGTAACACATCAAGGTCGAATCCCAAGAGACTATGTATATCCAAACTTTGTTCTTAAATTCAACTAGAAAGACATAGAGTGTGTATTAGAAAGGGAAAAAGGGTGATCAAATGATAAATATGATTGGGGATTTTGGTAACAAAGAACAAGTGTCAACAAATCAAGTATCAATGGGGTAAAAGCAACTAGGAATTTGGGATTATTTCCTCCAAACCTTTACTAGACATATGAGAGATCATGTTGTGCTTCTACATGAAAATAGGAGAATTTAATCACTAATAGCATGAGAATATGATATTTAAACACATGTAGCATGGAAACATGCAAGTGTTGTCTAAACTTTTGGCTATCAAGTAATGGATGTCACATGGTGTTTGTTATTCACCAATTGATTGATGATCATTCTATTCAACTAAGGACTAAATAGAACCACATAAGCATCACATGGTGTTTGCTATATGCCAACATAATTCGACTTAGCCTAGTATGGACAATCACAATACAAATAATATAGCCATCCATAGAGCCTAGCGTAGTAATATTCTAGCAATATAAGCATCAAAATAGTCATTACCATCATATATAGAGTTACTTGTCGGTCTCTTCTATAATGGCCGATCCAATTGAGACATTCAATTATGCTTGATAATATACAATGTGTGTAACGGAACTCATCTATCTAGAACATGAAATCTTGCGTCCCACATGATTGAGGTATCTTGTGGGACGAATTTTCGACTTCTTTAGCCTAGCATAATCTTCTTAAAACTTCTTTGGAATAGAGATTTTTATCTTAAAAGTGCACATAGCGGGTTCTCTAGGAGGGCTTTCCATGGCATTCGATTGGCCTCTTACCTTTATGCTTCTTGTTTGGTGATTCAACGGCCGCTTAGTCCTTCACATGATGTTGATTGTTACCTAAAATGATGGATGATATTAGCTTCTAGAATGCAAGAATAACTCATGTAATCTTACTCAATTTCTAAAGGTGAGCAATGTTAACATATAAACATCAAGAGCAAGTAAGTTCATTCAAGAGCATTTCATCATAATTCTTAAAATTATTACTTTCACATGCTTATCTACGTACTTTCAATGTCAAGCAATAAACCAAATATTTCAAAAACAAGCACAAAGACATGATAAAATGTATTAGTATACTCAATTAAGATGATAATCACATTTAAACTCAATAATCATGCTTATCAAGCCTTAATCACTCATGAAGAACACTAATCTCAAAAATTCGTCAATGGCATGAGAAATCAAGGAAAATTGATAAGGGTCATAATCAAATCAAGCTTTAGCTAAGATGTAAAGCAAATCAACATTCAATATCATTCTCATGCTCATAATCTCAAGCACAAATTTTAAATTTCACTAAATATTAAAAAATTGCTCAATATTAATGACAAACCCAAAAGTTTGTCCTTTACCTTAAAATCCTCAATCATATATTGAGAAAACAAAGACAAAAGAAGAAGAAATCTTACCTTGGTATGAAACAATTTGATATTTAAAGCAAAAACATGAAAAATCTTGAAGCTTCCTCAACAATAGTAGAAGATGATGAAGAGGAAGAAGATACAGAAGAAAAAGTTGAGATTGAGATATTGATGAAGAGCGGAGGTTTAGATCTTTGAATTCTTGAGGGATTTGAGTTTGGATGGAGTAAGGAGGTGTAGAGAGGTGAAAAGGAGGCTAGGTCGAGAAAAATTGGGTTAAACTACATTTGAAAATTTTTGATTCCTCACTTGGGATGGGGTGGGGTTGAAGATAGGGTACTCTCCGCTCCCCGATCCGAACCAGTCGGGGAACCCGAAGGGAATCCTCGATAGGTACCCCGTCGGAAAACCGATGAGAATCTCCGATGGGTATCCGTTGGGAGTACATAAATAAACTAATTGCATTTATATTTGTCGACTTTCATTATAGTTTCAATTTTAATTCAAAAGTTGTCGATTCTTACTAAAATTTCAAACCATATACACTTTTGTACTTTAGTACGTATCATACTTGTACCTACTTACACTTAGGGGTGTGTATTCAATTAAGATTTTACGGGAATTTTTTGGAGTTTAAAAGTCTATGGGTATTCAATATAGATTTTTAAAAGTCCATATAAATCTTTTGGTATTCAATTAGGATTTTAAATTTTCCATAAAATTCCTAGGGTATTTAAAAGTTTCTTGATTTAAAAAGAATCTATTGTTTCATTGATTTTGTAGGATTTTTTTTATTACTTATAAACCCTATAGAAGTCTTCTCCCAATACATAAGATTTCCACGCCAAACTACAGCACTGAAGAACCCTAAGGCCAAATCAACGTTTTTTTAGCGTTTTCGAGTGCTTGGACTTAGGGCTCTGCAAAATTGACCCGGACCGGAAAACCGGACCGCTTTTCCCGGTCCGGTCCGGTCCCAGACCAAATCCGGTCCGGTCCCTGGTTCAGGATTCTAGGAAATTCCGGTCCCGGTCCAATTCCGGTTCGGTCCCTGTCCGGACCGGTAAACCGGGTCGGACCAAAATTTATTTTTTATATATATATTATAAATTTAAATTTATATATTTTAGAAGATCATATATATTTTGTAAATATTTAATAAAAATATATACTTTTTGAATATTTTTTATTATTTGCAAAAATATATAAATTTTTTTAATTAATTTTATTTTATTTTGGTCCGAATCCGGTCTGGACTAGAATGGAATGGACTGGACCGGATGCACAACCCTACTTGAACTCGGTGCATCGTCGAAGGTTAGTTCTTTCTCGTGTTTTCCGTCATGTTGATTGTATGGACTTCGAGTGTTTGGGTTCGTCTTACTGATGTGTCATAAGAAACTTGTGAGTGTTCCTCTCACTTTTCTCTTTTCATTTTGCGACTTTTGTGGTTTCGGAAAAAACACTATACCGTATGTACTCTTTTTTTTGTTCATGTAGTCTCGGTATATATATATATATATATATATATATATATATATATGATTAAAGTATCTTTTGTGTTCTGCAGTGCAATTGCACTTTTCCATATGCTTTAATATTATATATATATATATATATTGCTATATAATTAATCATAAAATTAGTAGGCAATAGATCGAAAATCAATAGAAATTATTTGATAAGTAGGTACCTAAGCTTACTTACAATAGAAATTAAAATGTAGATGTTGATTGTGAATTTTAATAGATTGATAATTGTATGTTATTTTTCTAGATGATTTCTTTTGATCATGGATAAGTTGTTGGTATATCAACTAATTAAAAATTTGCTATATAAACTAGTCATACTACATGGATAATTTCTTTTGGCCATGTATTAATCCGATATAATCTGACAAAATTTGTATTAACTCTATATAAAATTAAAATATCTCACAGAATCAGCAAATTCTATGGATTATTAAAATTTAGTCAAAATCTTTAAAAGTCTGGATTGAATACACCCCCCTTAATTTATTTTAAGTTTAAACATTTATTTGATAATTATATGTGTAAATTATACAAAGTTAACATATATTAATTTGATTTTCATTCATACGAGGATAACACCCTCAAATTTTTTGAATACGTCTTAAATGTCAAATCACGATGCATGATCAAATGCACGATACACAATATGTTGTGTTTTTTTTTTGTCTTACTCTCTCAGATATATGTTTTGATGTATAACCTAAATCCTAAACCATGAAATTAAAATCATAAAATAATATAATACTTTATCTTGAGATCCTAATATAAATGTTAGTAATGTATAATTATTTTGGTATATACTAGTTTGTAATACAAGTCTCGATCCTAGTTGAACGAACAAAACTTAATATATACATAATATACCGATATTTTAGCATATTGGATAAGGTGATGCATTAAACAACCAACTAAGTCACATCAACATTTCAATTAAAAATGTATATATTGATATAATATAAATTGACATTTATCTTGTAATCATGAATTTAAAGGTTAGTAAGCTATGTACATTTTTGTTTCAAGACCTAAGAGTGTTATAACATTTTATTTAAATTGTATATTATATGCGTAAATTTTGTACATGTTAATGTTGACCTATATTAATTTGGTTTTCGAAATATAAAGATAACATCCTCGTGAAATTTTTGAATACGCATAAACGTCAAATAATGATGATAAAATGCATGACAAATTAACTAAATGTTGTGTTTTTTTATAGTATCATATACCTGTTTTGGCAGTGCAACCTAAATTCTAAACTGTAAAATTAAAATTATATAATACTACTTTATCTTATATCGTAATCTAAATGTTAATAAGATATAATTATTTTAGTTTACACTAATTTGTAATACGAGTTTCGATCCTACTTGAACGAATGAAACCTAATATATACACGGTTTTACTTTGACAAATTTGTATTTCTAAAAAAAATGGAGTTTTTTGTCTCGTGTTTTTTTTAATTTATATAGTTAAACAAAGTAACAAATTTGTTTTTTTATGCCTAATTTCACATTTATTATAGAGTTGAAGTTTGTATACATCAGACTCATGAAAGTTAAACGGAAATCAGACGGAGACTTTTACGGGGAAATTCATAAAAAATTTAAATAGGAAAAATTAAACGGGGACGAGATTCGCGATAGGGATGAATATCCGACGAAAACGAAGACAATTTTTATTACCCGAAATAGGTAAGGGGATGAAAACATTATACTAAACAGGAATCGAGAATGGGATGAATATGGTAATTTCCGCTCTAAATTGACCCATAACACCTAGTTGGGGGTAGACTACTGAGTGCGAATGTGTGATTATTGTCTCTGCACAATGTCATAAGTCATAAATTTTTATAAATCTGCTTTACTGTCGATTACTAATAAAAATAAATTAAAATAGGAAACAAAAAGTTGAAAATGAATGTTTTAACCAACATAGCGTCTTTTATAATCCAATAAATTATTAATATAAGATAATCATTCTACGTACAGTATTGTTGCACCCGACTTCCACTGACAATGAACTTCTTCCTCAACCTACCAATAAATAAGTATATATATACACTTTTTTCCGTGCAGAAGCATAGAATCATTACAAACATCCATGGCTTCTTCTTGGCTGCACCATGTTCTTCATCTACTCTTTTTTATAACAATATTATCAAATGCAGAGAAATTAAATCACCCCAACTCAAATTCAAATCCCGAAAGATGCAGCATATTTGAGGGAAGATGGGTGTTTGAAAAGAACTCTTCCCCAACATACAACTCCACTTCTTGCCCTTTTATCCGACCCCAATTCGATTGCCAGAAAAACAGGCGACCTGATACCTCCTACCTCAACTTCAGATGGCAACCCGATGGATGTAACCTCCATAGGTACTTCATTCATGTCACTGGTATATATATATGTGTGTGTGTCAATTAATGTTATTTGATTGTATACAGATTCGAGGCTGGAGATTTTGTTAGAAGGTTTAAAGGGAAGAAGATAATGTTTGTTGGAGACTCGTTGATGCTAAATCAATGGCAGTCGCTTACTTGCTTGATACACTCGGCTTTGCCGAAGGCGAAGTACACGTTGGTTCAAAAGCCTCCTGTGTACTTGTTCCATCTCCCGGTAATGTATCTATCAAATTTTATAAGATATATGGAATTATATTGGGCTCATGGAATTTATGAAGAATATAAAAAAATGTGCAGGAGTATGAGATATCAGTAATGATGCAATGGCATCAGTTCCTGGTGGAGATTGAACAAGAAAAGATAGGAAGAGTTTTGAAGCTTGATTACGTAAAGGGAGATAAATGGAGAGGAATTGACCTTCTCGTTTTTGATTCTTATCACTGGTGGTTTTATCGCCATTCAATGCAGCCGTAAGTATACAAATACAATAGCACCACGTGATCCGATCCTATCCACGTGTTTGATTACTAATATATATATATATGTATGTAGATGGGATTACATGCAGGTTCGTGGAAGAACATACAAAGACTTGGACCGAACAGTAGCATTCAAGATCGCGCTGGAACACTGGGCTAAGTGGATTGACCAAAACATAGATCCTTCCAAGACCAAAGTCTTCTATCAAGGAATTTCACCTTCACATTACCAGTAAGTCAAAGTCAATTATCTCTCTATATATATATGGAGTTTATGTTGTATCACAAAATTGACAATATATATATATATATATATATATATATATATATATATATTATCATGTGATTCAGCGGCGGAGAATGGGGGCAGCCGAGAGCCAGAGGGTGCGGAGAGAGCCAGCTACCGGTGCAAGGAGACGGTGGACAGTTAGCGGAAAACCCGGCCATAGGGATAGTGAAGGGCGTTTTGCGGGGCATGAAGCACCCTGCTTACTTTCTAGACATCTCTCGTCTTTCGTTGCTTCGACCGGACGCTCATCCCGGAAGTGTTGTTCATGTTGAGGGGGTGGGTGACTGTACCCATTGGTGCCTTGCTGGCCTCCCTGACACTTGGAACCATCTCCTATACACCGCTCTTTTCTACTCATAGGTTAAATGATCCACGTATTGTGTGCAATTGTCACCTCATCCAAGGCCTAAAGCTTCAAACTTTCTATAGATGTATACACAGATAAAATAATGAACACCATTTATCTTTCTTTTTGTAATTTCATTTTAATCAAAGTTAATATATGATGTGATGTTTTAACCAAAAAATATATATATGATGTGATGTTTCCTCCATAATTAATAGGATATACAAATACGTTAGACGGGTACATATTCATACCCTAATTACACGATTGACTCGCCTAATTTATTTTTGAATTTTTGGTCAAGTTGACTCGCCTAAGGGAGGGTTTTTTTAACAAATACAAGATCGGTTTGCAAAAGTTGTATACAGTTTCTAAAAGTTAGATTGGTGGCTCCAGTTATACAAGATCGGTTTGTAAAAGTGGTCTATCGGGATCCTTTTTTCTTTTATAAAAATGAAATAAAGTTGTAATAAAATATATAAATTATACAAAATCAAAGTATTCAAATATACGGCTAATTTTTTAAATTTTTATGTATACAAAGACATACTAGCTGAAGACTTCTCAAAAATCACAAGACAAAGAAAGAGGCAGGCAGGAGAAGAGGGATGAAGCTCACCAAAAGGAGGAGGAGAGGTCGAGAACATCCAAACTTAGGTGGAGTCAAATAAAGATGTTTTAGGAAAACGGGTTTTGTGACTAATCTAGGCATTTGCACTGTTCTAGTGGCCGAGTTGTGGGATATTTATTATGGTTTAAAGCTCGCTTAGGAGGTGGATATCGAAATGTGATTGTGAAATTTGATTAATAATTTTATTAAAAAAGATTGGATTATATATCCAGTACCGATATATCTACTGTGAGACGAACAACATTGCGGATTACCTTGATTGTATTGCTTTTAATTTTTCAGTTGGATTAAGTGTATTATTTGACCCTTCTGAGAGTGTAGTTGATCTTTTATGTTGCAATGTAAGAGATCGAGCTATCCCCAAGTTATTACTACTTAGCCGTTTTTTATTTTAATCAAAACACTTTTAGATATGTGGATGCACCGATCCTCCCCTTTAACCAAAAAAATATTATAACTAAGTGAAAATCAACTTTTTCATTTAAAAAACACAATTGGGTTTTTATTTCTATTGAGCCCTTTTTATGTTTTTAGCCAATATCTTAACTAGACTTTCTATAAATTATTTTTAGCCCTTTTTATGTTTTTAGCCCATATCTTAACTAGACTTTCTATTAATTATTTGAGCCCATATTTAGGGTAAAACAAGGACACAAATTCGGGCAGGATTTAATTATTGGGAAATTTTGAGCCCTAAATGTTTCATGTGGTCGGGTCCCCTTCTTGATTTTGCATCGAATTGGCTTATATCTTCGGTGTTTGTTTTAGTCAGCCAGTTTGCATCAAGTCCGATTGAGTTTTAGTGTTGCAAACTTTCACGAGTTTGCGAATCATGAAATTTTTATGGTAGGTTGCAAGTTTGATTATTATCGATGTGTGATAATTTAAAGGGAAAAACGGAATAATGAAGACCATACATTTCTCTTATACATAAGATGAGACCTTAGAGAGCGACTACACCCTCACACAAGTTCAATTTGCCAACAGAAAAAACAATAACAGCAAGTTGATTGATACTTGAACAAATCCAAAACACTATATCAACATGAGCATTATATATATATATATAAATAACCTTTATTAAAATTAGTACCATATACGCAAGATTTGGGGTTCTAGCTATATATATGATTCAAAATTTTAAAAAAATTGAATCTAGTTGGTGGAGTGTTGATATAGTATGAGTGCATACAAGAGTTGATTCCAAGTATCAGGGACACCAGCAAGACACCAATGGCTACAATCACTACCTCCTAGTGACCCATAAACCGAAGGATGACCGTCTTTCCTTAGCTGCGACAACCTCGTTATGTCCAGCAACCCAACTTTTGTTTTCATCTCACGTATCACATCTTTTACTGCTTGCACTGCATCGTCAGAATCCGGGGTCCCACTTGGGTATCTCGACCCCTCTATAGCACTTGTTTGGTTCGTGCACGTTGCTCCGGGCTGCCCCCACTCCCCGCCCCTACAAATAACCCAATCATCCTATTCATTAGTCTAACCGCTCTGATACCATAGAAAATAAAACATACTCGTTTAACTTACGAGAAATGAGTAGGGGACACGGTCTGGTAGAACACCGTTTGAGTCTCCGGATTGATGTTCGAGTCAACCCATTTGGCCCATGTAGCCAATGCTGTTTTGTAAGCAACCGTGCGGTCCATGTCTTTGTACAATTTTTTACCCATTTTAATAAAGTCCCATCTAAATTAAACATAAATCAAAACTTAACTTCATTATGAAATAACATAATAAACAATGAAATTATATATAGTATCTACGGACGTACGATTGTAATTTTCCTCTATGATTCCACCAATGATAAGTGTTAAAGATCATCATATCCATCCCTTGCCATGCCTTTCCATTGATTTTGATAGTATCTATTTCAAGAACTCTTTTATTCTTGTAATTTACCAAGTCAACCAAAAATGGACTATGGTTTAGTACAATAGTAATATTACTTTCCTGCAACCAATCATTACAACAAACATTAATTTACGTATTTAGAGTTGAAAAAAAATCACAAACATCAAAATAATAACTAATTAGTACCTCCAAAGTAAAGGTGGAGAGGGAATCCGTTTCATAAGAAGTGTATTTAGAGTTTGGAGATGCAGCATTCAGTATGCATTTCAAAGACTGATACTGATTAGAGCTTAATGAGTCTCCAACAAACATAATCTTCTTTCCTTTGAATCTCTCCAAGAAATCTTGAGCATCGAACCTGCAACAAGACCGAGAATCAGAGTAAATTAAACAAATTAAAGCTTAAATATATATAATTACCTTGGCAAATCACAAGCACTTGGCTTCCATTTGTATTTGAGATAGAGCTGATCTGGGCGTCCATTGCCTTGACAGTCAAACTCTTTGACAAGATAAGGACACTGAGAAGAATTATACAAAGGCATGGTTCCATTGTCATCAACAACCCAACTTCCTGTAAACAAATCACAAACATCTGATCCAATTTTCTCTATTTTTGCCATGCTACATTGTAGCATTAAGCATGAAATTGCAAGGAAAACCCAAAGATAACACAAGCTTTTTTGATATTGATTCCTCATTTTAAGCAAACTGCTTTTCGTTTCTTTGTAGCTAGCTTTCTGATGGGTTTTTGACGATGCAAGTTTGCAGAAGCCAAGATGATTGCAAGAATTTATGTAGATAAGACAGTAGAGGGAAGTAAAAGACAGAATTATCTGTTACTTCTGTTTCATTCTCGATCTGCCTTTACTGTTTTTGGAAGATTGCTTCGTGGAAATTATGCTTCAAGGTAAAGGTTATATATAGGATAATATATTTGATTTACCCACCATTGTTTTTTAGTGAAAAACAATTAGGATCTATGTGAAAGGAAAGAATTTTGAAAAAATCTTCTATTTTTGTAATGAAATTGATTTTGGCAAATCTTTTTTATTTGTTATGATATCATTTTATCCTTTCCAAAATCCAAATATTGTAACAATTATAATCACGTGTGACATGCAGCTTATCGGTTACGGAATTTGTCTCTGATAAAATGAACCCAAAATGGTCCAATAATCAAACAACAATAATAAGAAAGATAATCCTCCTTATATAACTTGTTATTCAATCTGGTGTACAAAGCATGCAGGTGTTGATATACCATAGCCTTAATAAACTTGGTAAGAAATTATTGCAAAATATAACTCTATGAATATCCTAAGTTCATACGTGTGACAAGTAAATTGAATGGTTAATCGAGAAGAATAAGGTTATAAAGAATTTGGTTCCATGTATCAGGAACTCCGGCAATACACCAATGACTGCAATCTATGTCAAACTGCCCGTAAACTGAAGGGTGGCCGTCTTTTCTTAACAACGATAAAAGCGTTATGTCTAATAATGTAACGGGTTTCTTAATCTTGCTTAGCGCCCTTTTTAGCACTGTCACGACCGTTGGTATCCCTCCGGGATAATCCGAACCTAGTACCGGTTGCATTTGCCCTAAGCAAGTTCCTTTGATAGGATCCAGCCAATCGCTAGAACTGAACCATCATATAAGAATATAAGTCATACGTTGTAACACATAATTTGAGACATTATATATATTTGAGTTGATAAGAATAACATACTTGTAATGAGAAGGCGAAATCCCTTGGAAGAAAACTTTGGTTGTTGAAGGGTCAACGTTTTGGTCAACCCAATTGCCCCATGTACCAAGTGCCTTCTCGAATGCCAACACCCTGTCCATGTCTTTCATTGTCACATTTCCATCATCAATATAATCCCATCTGTCAAACATTTTATATATTCGTTAATTTTTCAATTTCTATTTGAGTTTCATTTCTTGAATATAACACGAAACATACGGTTGAGTAGGTCCACGACGACTCCACCAATGCCACGTGTTGAAAATGAGTACGTCCATGTCTTTCCATATCTTGCCGCCCTCTATAGAGTCAAGTTTCAAGACTCTTCCTATACTTTCCTTGACTACATCTACAAGAAAGACGCTACGATCCAGCATTATATTGACTCCATAATCCTGAAAGCAAGCAAGACGGCTAGGAGTTTAAGTAAAGACTAAGTAGCCAACCAATGTCAATATCCAATTTGGTACGTCCGGATCATACATTGTAAATTAACTTATTAAATTTTCATATTCGACAAACGTAAGACATAAAAGAGATGCACATTAAGTAAATCTACGTAAACAATGAATAAATTTGTAAGAGGTTATGTTGAACATAACTATAGAAATAGAATATGCAAACGTAAACAATGAATAAATTTGTAAGAGGTTATGTTGAACATAACTATAAAAATAGAATATGCAAATGTAAATGAAAGGTAAGAAGATGAGATGAATACCGGCAAGGTAAACGAGGAGACAATATCTTGACGAGTAATATTGAAAGTGGCATTTGGAACGGAGGAATGAAGTAAACATGTAAGTGATTGCCATTGATTTAAGCTCAAGGAATCACCCACAAACATTATGTTCTTCCCTCGAAATCTCTCCACAAAATCTTGCCCGTCAAACCTACCAACAAAATTACATTTCACTTCAAAATCACGTGAAGACAAAGGAGAATCGCAGTAAAGAAGAAGTAAAAAAAAAAAAAAAAAAAAAGAATTTTGTCACAAGACATCGAATGAGCAAAATTCCGACCGCACAGCTGTTAAAAAGTAAAAGATGCAAGTCCGGCACGCATGGGAGCGCGTGAGGATCAGACACAGAAGAGTGCGCAGAGGTCCCTATCAATTTAATGTACCAAATCTGCGCATATAAAACACTGCACGTGTTTTCATGTGACATCTTGTGCCACGCGCCACCAACATTACAATTTGTTACTAGTATTGACTTTTTAAAGACCATATATTTTTATTTTACGCAGGTAAACATATTTACTTTTCACTTTTCACTTTTCACTTTTCATTACGTAGGACTGATCGAGATTTATGGAAGAAAAAATTATAATGTATTTTAATTTATAATACTCATTAATCTAATACTGCTAATGTTTACTTATTTCAGGTGACCATTTTTTTTATACTAGAAAAAAATTCGAATACATTACTAATCTATAATTCATATACATATTACTAAAATAGTTTATATTCTTACTAAACAAGTTTTTTCTTGGTACAAGTGTTTTTATTTTAAATTTATTTTGATTAAATCTCATAGTTTATCTATACTGTAATATAAAATTCGAATCTGATAGTTTTATTAAATTTCAATCTAACAAATTTAAGTTTTATCTAATTTTTTTAATTAGTTATTAAAAAAATTTGAAAATAAACCGTATTTTATTTTTTAATTAGTTTTCAAAATTTATATATTGTTATAAATATTTACAAATATTAATAATATATTAGATATGTATGACACGACAAGATAAATTAGTTTATAAAATATAAAAAAAAAAGTTACTTTTAGTGTTAGATAAAGACATTTTATAGTAATCGAAACATTGACTAAAAAACATCTATACATCGAGTTAAACATGATAATCAAAGAACAATTAATAAAAAAAAATTAAAAATTTAAACACAGAGGCGGAGCTTGTGAACTAGTGGCACCTCCACCGACAAGGATTAACATGTTATTTAGAGTTTAGACAGCCTAAAAAGCGCAAACGAACTTTCCCAAAATTATTGAGACTAATCATCTACATCACATCCATTTATCCTTGATCCATACGTGGCCATCGCATTTCATCTAGATGGTTACTGGTGGATCATGGCATGGATATGCAGATTTTCTTGCATGTATTAAGATATCAATTAGCTTAATTATGCTTTCAGAAAGCACTGGTATAGACTATAGAGGTATAATCATTTAATTAACTTGGATTAAATCAAACACACAGAAACACAGTCTGAATATTAAAAGCTTAAGAATATGGCGAAATGGGAGGAACTTACCTTGCTAAGTCACAGTTAAGAGGCTGCCATCTGTAATGAAGATAAAACTGATCTTTGCGGCCATTTTTTTGACAATTGAAGAGCTTTTGAATGAAAGAGCAGCTTGTGTAGTTGTAATTCGGATATGATTCATCTCTTACCCAACTCCCTGTGAAGAAATCACAGCCTGCAACTATTGCATTCCCTTGCTCCACCAACGCCACCAGAGCCACCGTCGTGGCTGCCACCAGACTGTAGCTCCATTTTTGGCCGCCCCAAAAGCCCATCAAAACCCCAGCCTTGTTTTGTAGACAAGGAGATAGAATGAGCCCAAATGGAGTACTCTTTCTTCTTCTTCTTTCCCTATTTACTCTTCTGTACCTCTTTTCTGGTTGCACCAGTTATGTAGTTTCAGTACAGTTGTAATGTAATGCTTCTTTATTATGATATGTTTGGGAGCAGAGAATTGAAGGACGATTGGTTAGTTGGGAAGAGTTGAAATAAAATCCATGTAAATTTATGAAATGGGTAGTGTGATTTGATGATTAGATAAAACTGGAACATCAAAGGTAGGGTCCAAAATTGAAATTTATGAAAAACTCAAATGAGTTGGGTAAAACCGAAATAATCAATTTGTAGGATCCAAAATTGAAATGCCACCAGAAAAGTTTTGGCCTTTAGCTTTTTCTTAAAATACAGCCCACAATCACCATAACGTGGGACCTACATTCTTAACCAAATGTCTCAGCAGTACATTGCGATATCATGTTGAGCGTTGAACCGTTGGATCTTGTGACCTTTTTTTTATGGGGTTTTATCTAGTGATGGTTGATTGGTAATATACTAATATGGGCATGTGATCCAACAGATGGAGTGGCACACCAAACTCCACAACAACAAACAACGTAATAACGTTTTGGTTGTAAGTGAAGGGATTGGATGCTTATGGTCTCCTTCCTGTGTAGGGTAATCAGCAATGCACTGTGAACCGGACCTAACAGCCCAAACACGCTGACCTCGGTTCAAATACGGGTCACCTTAGGATTCGCGGTCAAAATATATATATATATATATATATAGCATGGGAAAGATTTAGTCAATTCTATCCAATAATTCGTAAAGAAATTATTCCATTTAATTTTCATATGTATATGTAAGTAGCATATGTTACGGAGAAAAACGGGCGTGGTGTGAAAGTATCAAAATGGCATCCACAATCCAGTCTCCTATAAATGCATCCTGCCAGCCGGCCATCGCCCTTAATCTGCAAGAAGAAACAGCAAAATTTCTTTCAGTATTCAGTAAGAAAATCTTTTGTGAAAGTTAGCCATCTCTTATCAATTACGCTGAAATGCAGAATGATGAGCCAAGGCAATCCCGTTGATTGAATTTCAAGGGTCAGAAGACAATGAGCCAGCACCTGAAACCTGACCTCAGTTGAAAGAGAAGCTCCTGTAGGCATATTGGGTCAGATTATTTTGATCCTCGGATCGGTGATCAGATTAATCTATTCGGGTTTAATCAGGCCCACGCCATTTTGTGGTCGGGTTATTTATTACTTTGGGTCAAATCTATTTCATGCACGTTAGTTAAAAAACCGAGTCGTGATATCAAATTCCAATACATTTTAAAATTTACATTGGCGGTTAGTTTTCAATTTCATGTACATAAATCACAAATTATTCTATATTCTTAAAATAAACTAGTTCATATCCCGCATCTTGTACCGATTTTCTTACTATAATATCTTGTCATGTTGTGACTTTTGACGATATTTTACGGAGTTATTTTTAGTTATATGTCACTAGCACGCACATAGGAGGACTAATGACTTATAAAAATATAAATTTATAAATCAATACTCCTGTTAATAACTTTGAAATTTATAATTTATCGTTAATTTAAAAAGTAAATTTGAATTATTGATTTATCTATTCAATAAAAATCAATTAAAAGCTATGATTTATATTTCATTAAACTTTTATATATTACTAAAAACTTTTATTAAAAATTAAATAAAAAAAACAAATCTCGTTTATAAAAAACAAATGGTATGTTTTTTTGTGTGATAAAATTAAAATTACCAATAGGTAAGGTTGTAAAAAAAAATAGCAACAGGCACGGGGTTTTTTGCAATATTTTCAGAATTTCAAATCTACAGTGGCAAAAAAAATCAACAAGGACTTTTTTTACAATAAAATCGAAATTTAAATTAATAGTAATCTCATTTGTGATAAAAAAAATATATTTAATCGGTGAAAAGCTATCAATATTTCTTTATAATAAATCCTAAGAGAAATATTGAAAAAAATACCAACAAGCACGGTTTTGTTTGCGAAAAAATCGGAATTACGAACAATCACATTATTTTCTTGCGGTAAATTTTCAATCGGATGGAAAACATTAAAAATAAACAAACGAATACGGATTTTTTTAAACGGAAAAACGATCAATATGTACATTTTTTTTACAAATCCAAAGAAATATTGAAAATAAAAAAACGAATGATATTAGAAAGGAAAAAAAATCCGAACAAATAATTTAATAATTGGATGGAAAACAGCGAAGACAACAATAAAAAAAACCCGATTAATATAGTGAAAAAACGATAAACAAGTTAATATATGAGAATTGGAACTAGATGAAAGATTTAAAATTAGAATTGGATGAAGATTTAGTAAAAATATTTAATATGAGAAAATTTGTGAGCATGTCATATATATAAAATGGGGATTGTTAGACGTACTGGAAAATCACTATTTGTCATCAAAACTACGCACTTCGCGTGCGTACTTGAGTGGACTTCAACTACGCATATGGGGTGCGTAGTTGGAGTCCAGAAAAAATTTAAAAAAAATTGAACAAAGTGAACAACGCACTTGGGGTGCGTAGTAGAAGTAGGGAAAAAAAAAACTACTACTATGCACCCCAAGTACGTAGTTGCTGAATTCTCAACTACGCATGCACAGTGCGTAGTTACGGTAATAAATAGCAATTTTCGCCGGTACATTTAAAAATCACGTATAAAATTTATCAGTAGTAAACAATAATATTGTAAAATTATTAAATATGAAAAGTGAAAACTGCGCAATATAGTTCTTTGGGGCCGTTCTGTCCTCAACATGAAAGATTGGGAGTTAAGGCAAACCGGGTTAAAGTTCAATTGAGATCTCCTATATCATCTTTTACAAATGATACATGTATACTTATGATGTGATTGATTGAAGTTAAATAAATAAGAATTAAAATTTTACTGTTTACGAGAAAAATAATAAACAATATGAATTCTACCAATCACGTGAAAAGGATACAAGGATACACATGAGCAGGGATACAAAGATCTTGACCGGTTAAAGTTCGGTTAAAGTTGAGGGCCTCAGTGTGAAAATTGCTAGACTTCAAGGACCAGATTGGCAATTAGGCCTTTTGTAATATATCGCCAGATTCGCCATTCTACTACTCGCCGCGACTCAACGAGGCAACTCTAGGGTTAACCGGGTACACGTTCTTCTCCATCTCCAGTCTGTTCTAGTCTTCTCTCTTATGATACTGTGATTGTTCATTCAATCTCTTGTCAAATGCGTTTGCTTTTGTTTAATGTTTGAATGCTTTCTTGTACAGATTGATCGATACTTATTGTAGACACACTTAAGGGGTAATCATGAGGTAATGTTGATGTTTCTCTGCTTTTCTATCGTTTATAAACTTTGATTAGCTCTTTTCCCGTTCTGAATTCATTTGTTTTTTTACACCATCTCAAAATTCAGATAAAAGATTTCGACCTCAGTTCATGCCAAATTATCGTATCTCTTAAAAAGCAATCTGATTTTTTAGTGTTTTATCTAACGCACATACCTGGATAAGGTAGAAAAAGAAAGTTTGGGATAAATTTTCTTAGATGAAATGAGCATCCTAATGCACTATCAGCAAATTTCAATAGCTTGTGTAGAATCATGTCTAACATGGCTGGCCTTGTAATCGTAATATAATAATGCAAGCTTTGATTTTCTGGTAATTGGTTTGCAACATGAAGTTGTTTGAAAGTTTTGATTTTCTGGAACAGTAAGCTTCAGAGTGATGCTTTAAGAGAGGCCATCTCTGGCATTATGAACGATGTCAACGAGAAGCCGAAGAAGTTTAGCCAGACCATTGAGCTTCAAATTGGCCTGAAAAACTATGACCCTCAAAAAGATAAGAGGTTTAGTGGATCGGTGAAACTTCCCCACATCCCTCGTCCCAAGATGAAGGTGTGCATGCTTGGAGATGCCCAGCATGTTGAAGAGGTATAACAAGAATTAGTTCTTTGAATGCAATGCATTTCGGGTTGAATCTCGATGATTGTATATGAAGATTTGATCTGTTTTTTTCCTTCTGTATTGTACAGTGCTTTTGGAAATTGTTTAACATTTCGTTGTCATGCATTTGTAGGCAGAGAAAATTGGGATGGACTACATGGATGTTGAAGCTCTTAAGAAGCTGAACAAGAACAAAAAATTGGTCAAGAAACTTGCCAAAAAATACCATGTTTTTTTGGCTTCTGAAGCTGTCATTAAGCAGATCCCGCGTTTGCTTGGTCCCGGTCTTAACAAGGCAGGCATGTAATTTTGTACATTGCAACATATATATATGGTTGAGTATTCTAGAATCTATATGATAATTATCTTCTATTTTTATCATGTTAGTGAGAGAAAAGTCTTCTGAAAAGTCTAAAATGAATTTTGTATTGAAACAAAAATCAAAAAGTAAATGACTCTTATTGTAAATGGAGGTAGTATTTCTTAGAAAATTCTTGTCATCAAACAACTGAAATTTAATGGATGAAATTGCAGGTAAGTTCCCTACCCTGGTTTCGCACCAGGAATCTCTGGAAGCCAAAGTGAACGAAATAAAATCCACAGTTAAGTTTCAGCTGAAGAAGGTGCTCTGCATGGGTGTGGCTGTTGGAAACTGTAGCATGGAAGAGAAGCAAATATTCCAAAATGTTCAAATGAGTGTCAACTTTTTAGTTTCATTGTTGAAGAAAAACTGGCAAAATGTAAGTGACAATTTTTAGTTTCCTTACATTAAGTGAATGTTAAATAATGCTGATCAGTATTCCTTTTTAAAAAAAATCTCTTGTTCAGTTCATACTGATCAGATTCTTCCATCTTGTTTGTTTCAGGTCCGCTGCTTGTACCTTAAGAGCACAATGGGGAAGCCATATCGTATCTTTTAAGCTAATGTTCTCTGCGTTTTGAGTATGTTTTGGTGAAAGATTTTGGCAAATTTTGTTTGCATAGATGAATTTAGCTTGTTTTTTCATATGGGCTTGAATTTTGTTTTTACTTTTGGAACTTCACATTTTGTGTGTTTCTTATAGTGGGTCAACAAAACACAAGCAATTTTTGTTTTGTTTTTTTAGAAAAAGGTAAGAGATTCGCCATAGTGAAACAAATGGTGAACGAGAGACTGAAACAAATTTGTAAACGGAAACAACCGTTAAGAGAACAACACAAAATAAAATCATACAACCAACAAGAAAGGGGAAAAAAAACCCTTGAAGAACGAAGGAAGATCCCTGTGAAGAAGTAGGTGGAAAACGAGTCAGGTACCGTCGGATAATAGGTACAACAAGAATCCTTGGGGAAGTGAAAGACGAGACTCCAAGGAAGCAGTTTCTAACAGGAGGAGTAGTCAAGAAGCACACAAACAACCGCGACCGCGATCCAGACACGACTCAAAACAAACACCAACATCAAAACAGAGGACAAAATGATTCTAGATATAAACTTAGAGAGTTCATATTAACGGGTACATAATTTGAGCATATAGAAAAAAACTAAATAGCTCATGTTCAAAGAGGCTTTAAATCATTGGTATATATCAAGCTAGAGGTTTTAAATAATTGGTATATAGACATGATTATTTGAAATATTTTCTTGTTGTTGGATGATTGATATTTTAGAAGATGAATGATTAGAACTCATCCCTTAATACACTTTTCAAATTCCAAAAAAGGTTAAGAAGCACCACGTAAGCATAGAAAGCAAAAATAAAATTTAGATCATCAAGATTCATGAAACATTCATTTCGCATCATCTTGTTATTAGACCGGAAAATGAAGAACTTACTTCAAACTTAAAGTTGGACAAAAAAATGACCAGCAATTATTCAATTCTGCAAAGAAATTTCGGCATAGATCTATTCAAAATTTGTTTTTCGATTTTTCCGGGTTAATGATTTCCAAATAGATCTATATGATAAGTTTTGAGATTTTTTTTTTATAAATCTCCTCCAAGAGAGATCGATTCTCAACCCAATGACTAAAAACTAGGTCGCCTGTAGTTAAAGCCAAAAGAAAACGAACCACTAGATTCATGGGTTTGGCTAGTTACAGTCATTTAATTGGCAAGTATAGAAGGTTATACGACGAGCTTTGGTTGGGCAAACCGGGAAAGGTGATGAATTTGACGTTCGAATTTGAAGATACACAAAAGCAGGGATCTCAAAATCGAAGGCCAAAATCAACGATATAAGTGTTCAAAACAGGGGGAATACACAGATTCATTAAGAAATACATCACTTCAATCTCTTCAAAGAAAGAAGGACACAAAACAATAGAATCGAGATCCAAGCGTTGTTCCAATTGTTGAGAAGTGCCAAGGGCACATTGTTTGTTCAATGGGTGGCCAGAAGCCACAGTTCAGAGCCGGACAGAGAAGCCGCGAAGAAAAACGCGAATCTCCTAACAACTTGCTCGAGAGATGGAAACATCTTCGTATTCCTTTTGCATAGACGGAAAAGCCATTATGATACCTTTTTTTTTGGTTTTGTGTTCAAGAATCGACAGTTAGTTTGCCGTGATTCAGCGGCGCAAGGAAGAGAGGTTGAGAATTAGGGTTTTCAGAAAGGGAGCTTTTTTCCTCACAAAACACAAGCAATTGAATTAGAATCGTTTGCCTATAAACTGAGATAATTAAAGGACGATTTGAGGTAGCATTTAGCCACTCTACACGCCATCAAAGAAATACCGATTACCAATTCATTTAGCATGTAAAGAATGAAACCGATTATGAATGTACTGGAAAAGTCGCAAAGCGCGGAAATGGCCCGAGAATGCATGTAAATGGTTAGGTTGACCATTGTCTGAGTAGAAACAATAGGAGGTTTATACTAACCTTCTATATTAGACTTGATTCATAATACAACCCTGGTAGTATGGATCATAGCACATAAATGGCTTTAGGATACGGTCGTGATATGGTTAGATTAACCACCGGTGAAGTCGTGTGCGTACAAACGCAACAACTATGCACACAACTGCTTTGAATAGTAATAGGATTTACACTGACCTTCTATTCTAGACCTGATTCATAATGCAACCATTTTAGACTTGATTCATAATGCAACCGGTTCAAAGTACATAATTTTTAATAAATAGTGTTCAATTAATCTAATTTTGGGAGAGGCTGCAAGCCTACAACTACTAAATTGGGATAATTTACTCCTAATAAGCACGTTTCTACATATGAAAATTGATTAGTCATTTGCTCTTTATGGACAACAATAATAATAAAATCTCCAAATTAGTCCCAAATCAAAATTAATACATTTCTTGTAAGACTCTTTTATAAGGAGTCAATTAATCCATTACAATTTGGAGTAAAAACTTGAATTCAAGAAGTATATGCACGAACCCAAAAACCCATTCCCACTATACAATCAAACCATGACACACAAGGAAATTCTTATCATTCTATACTTGTTTATACTAACTGCTTCAGCATGTCGAAAGTGTGATTTTCTCCTTTTTAAGATGTATAACTAGAATCAAAAGCTCATAGTTCTTCCCTCTTATTCAAAAAATGAAGTTGGTGGTGGAGATACTCACCGGTTCTCTATTTAATGTCGAGATTGAAGAGGCCGCGACTATGGCAGATCTTAAGAAGACGATAGCAGCCCAAGAAAACCTTCCGGAGGAGCGACTTACATTCACTGTCAAAGATCGAGTTGACCAGTCTTTGATAACTGAAGATGATCTTCTTCTAGTTGATTGTGGCATTAGTGACGGGTGCATTCTCTATCTCGTCATCACCCCTCTCGTTACCGATGACAATCCTTTTGATGAGGAAACCGGAGACGACCATTTTCATTTTGAAAATGAAGTAGAGATTGTAGAGATTGACGACGAAGAAATTATCTATATAGGGTAGCTTTTAGGAGAGGAGATTTGTATTGCTTTAGAGATTTTTAAGGAGTTAGTGTATTATGAACAAGATCAATCAAACAGAGAGTTGTTATTAATGAAAGCTTTGAATCACAAAACAGAAGTTGCAAATCTCTTAATCAATAGCTCATAATCAGATTCAAAATTCATTACCGCGAGTGACAGTACCCTTGAAGACGTAGAGATAATCACCATTCTCTACCCCATGCCAACGCAAGCTACACCGATCCCTCATAATCCTTTGCTTATGAATAAAAATATAATCATCCAAAGGCAGAATTCCTCTGCTTAACAGAACTTGTCTCACTTCTCCAACTATGGTCGAGTCCTTCATCTCCAATGGGATACTAGCTCCGTTCAAAAGGCTAGTCGAAGTCTGGACTGTAACTCTGAGCTTGCGTGTAACCTGTGTGTTACTCTCTTTGAGCCGGCTCATGCTCTTGAGTAAAACCGCCACCTCGGCCTGGTTGTGGACCCCGTACTCGCCTAAGGTTCTGGACTCGTCCTCCATTTCAATACCAGAGAAGAACAAGGTCATTCTTTTGATGGGAGTTGCATCTATGATGTGAATCTTCTCCTTTAGGCTTCTTATTGTCTCGGTTGAGTCGACTTCTATGGTCACCTCCCTTGAGGTGAACTTGATCGTTATCTCAATCTTGGTTGGTTTGTCCTGGTTAGTAAGAAATAAAGAACATTAGGATAATCGATCTATATATGTGCGAATAAGCATTATAGATTACCTGATCATATGAGAGAAGTTGATCTAAGCCATTAAGGATAAGATCAATCCTTGTTCCCTCGGTGATGAAGGGGTGATCTCCCATGTAAAGGTCATCGGTTAATTCGCAATCCCAAACCGAAAGGTTTTGCAAGTCGGTAGGGATGCCCGTGATGGTTTCGATTTTCTGCTTAATCTCGAAGACGGTTTCTTGGGAGCTAATGTCCATGGCTAGTTCATGGAGGAATGTTACTATGGTGACCTTCATTGTTTTCTGGGTAACCGGATTAAGCCTTGGATTATCAGGATATTGAGGGCAATAGTTGAAAGGGAAGAAGGGTGAAAGCGGGTAAAGCTTGATTTAGGACATTTGGATTTAGATTTTGAAAGTTGGTCATATTAAAAGAATGAGTTGGTCTGTTCTTTCATTCCAAAGCCATGTTTCATGCAAAACTAGTTCATAGAAACGAACATGACATGTCTGAATTCAAAGTTTCAAACAGAAAGTTGTTTCAGACAGATAGTTATGTACTAAAGCTTTGAGTTCATAACAAATAAAAACTGATAAATAGTGTAAAATACAGAATATTGAAATAATTACAAGAAAGTGAAAGACTTCAGATGAAAAACTGAACAATTCATTATAAAATTCCAATTTTTTGAGAACTAACAAGCACATACATATACCGGCAAAGAATTTACAGAGGGTGTCCCCAGCTACCAAGTAGTAACAGCAAACAGGGTACTATGCCAATTATTCCCTCTGATCCTTTCTCTAAACCATAAAATTCAACTCGAATATTATGGAAGGAAGGTGATTAGAGAACATATCTGAGACCACTGATTTCAGTATAATTTAGGACTGCTACTTAGAGGTTTTACAACAGCAGAACAGCTATACAGGATTAACCTTCACCTGCTTCGTGTAACCATCCTCTGGTTTGCTCAAGCCTATCCGATCACAATGCTTGCTTCTTAGATTGTGCTTGTTTTACCTGCAAAGCAATCAGTCCTTAACATTAGGACTTTTTCTATAGTGGTGCTTCAACTTTAAATCCTTCTCATATGTACTTAACCTTTGAAGTTGTTCTAATATGGTCTCTAAAACTACTGAAATGTTTGCCTCCTTGGTCCTTTCGTCAGCAATAACCTTATATCATTCTCGTTTTTCCATGTTGTTCTCGTTCAACTTTTATTCTCATTTTTCCTATTATTCTCGTCATTGGAGCAAATGTCTCAATATTTTAGGGACCGAATTAGAACAACTTAAAAGTGTATGGACCAATATAGAAAAATTAAGAAAGTTTGAGAACTAACGACATAATTTACCATATAATGGTTCAAGCAAACCTGTTCTTTGAGCCACCCAGAGTTAGCTCAAGATCATCTGATCCTATATCTTCTTCATGAATAATTTCACCTTCCCATGCTTTTACCACCCCCTTGGCATTGCTTCCAAATGCAAACTCATCCGGAATCACCTGTGGCATAGGTATATCAGCAGTCTGATCGGTGCCTGGAGTGATAGCAGGAGAGCATGTTCCGCTCTGTCCAGGTGTCACCATGAGTGACCCACCACCTGAGAAGGGTCCTTCTTGGAACCCAAATGGGTTCGGCGAAGCAAAGCTGAATGTAGGGGAAGTGGCTTGACTGGGCCCACTACTACCCTTGAGAATTCTGATTCCAGCAAACCATTCTGAGACAGGAACGCTTTGGTGGCCAGGGCTTTGAGGTGTTGAGAGTGGAAGGTAGGGGAATTGACCAATCCAACTTAGACGAGCAGATGGATCGTCTGTTTCTAGATTGATTCTGGGGGTCCTACAAGTTGGGGAGCTTAAAGGAGGAGTAACAGGAGCACTGATTGATCCATTATGGATAAACGGGTGAGGTGGCTTGGATGATGATCCAGATGAAAGGTTTTTTAGCCATGGGATTAGAGAATTTCTATCTACATGAGCATTGGCGGCATAAGAAGATGAAGATGGACTTGCAAAGGATGAAGAGGCAGGACTCGGATTGAAGGAAGCACACGCACTTTGATGGTAAGACGATGAGCTTGCTGATCCTCCAATCAGATCCAAACGCTCCACAGGCTTGCAGCCCTGCTAAGTACAAAAGAGTTTAATACCAAAAATTACACGCAATAAGGAAATATCATTGAAGATTATTAAAGACAATTAGTATTTTTTTCAATCCATAAGGCATAGCTGAAATCATCTTTAACATGATTTTTGTTTCCAAGCAAGATGAACATTCTTCTCACGGATAGGCATTTAATGGCCATGCAATCTAATTTCATGCACAATCCAATGGTGTCCAGGTCGGTACAAATAATATCTAGCAATAATGGGACTACCCTTTCCCTTGGACAGAACAATGCATACAAAACTACAGCTGCTATTTTCTAGCCACAAGTCTTCTCTCCTCATTATATAAAATACAGTACGAAATAATGTTTGCACCTTTGCGCGGCCTGGGTTATCTACAGGAAACAAAAAACAACATTTTGCAGCTTTACTTGGCCGCTTATGCTAGCAATCAATATCACAACTTGTGTACCAATCAATCTGAATTCAGTTCTGAGGCAAAAGTACTTGACTTCTCAACAGTGTCTCATATTTTTACACCAGAGGACGAATTACTCTGTTCGTGAAGAAACTTTCGGACATTGAATCAATGACGCATTTAGTTTATTAAGTTGGCCTCTGCAACTTCATTTTCAGTATTGCTATGATCAACCAAACCCATGATTTGTAAAATATCTCTACATCAAAACATAATTGCTGATGCTACAACCAGACCACAGAAGAGTCATTGCTCATCACAGCTCACTAGCAAATTAGTCAGATATTTAATTACCAATGGAAAACTGCTTTCCTACTATGCATCCCCTAACCAGAATCAGGAAGTTGCAGAAAAGTGAAAACACTTAAATGATGGCTGTTATACAAATATAGTTGTAGGGATCTCCTTTGGGAGCAATAAGCTTTGTCAATTAATCCAGATTACTGCTCAATTACTTCTCTTTTGCCTAATCCAACCCAGAGATATACCAGGAAAGGGGCACGGAATGACTCTCAATAATACTGTCCAGACAAAAACCGAACTTTAGACAGATCAAATCTACAAGAAGAAGATGAAGGTATGTGACCAAACTGCACCCTTTCCAATTTAGTTTTGCCCCTAATAAATATGTCATTACAATCTAATAGAAAAAATCAATCCAACCAAATTGAGTACATATTAAATACCAAGATTTTTCTACGTTTTCTATCTCTTTTATGGGCACAACCGCACAAGGGAGGGAAGCTAAAGAGGGAGAGATCATATGAAAAGTTATAGCTCCTTATGGATGTGGTCCTTCCATGGCCATGAGTTGAAATTGACCCCAAATTTAACCCACACCCACCCACCCACCGAATAAAAGTGTCAAAATAGCCTTCAAAGTGGGGTATCCTAGCCTTAACATAAAGGCGCACCCAAAATTAAATTTCCAAAAGCAAAAACATAGGAAATGAATAACTCCTGGGATTAATTACCTCAAGTAGCCATTAAACTACTACTAATCTAGTGTCCTGACAAAAAGAGAATGGCTTACTAGAATCAATGGGAGTTGAGAAACATAATAATGATAAATCTTTGACAACACAAGAAATTTGAAAAGTGTATTTGGTTTATGATTTTTGAGCAAAGGAAAGGGGAGATTGAATTCCAGAGATCTAGTCTTTCAATAAAACCAACGCCTATATTTTAACAAATACCTTTTTATGCATGTCATTAACCAGCAGAATACTAGCAGGAAAGACCAAATTGCGGATTTATAGCATACTTAATTTCAATTAGTTCATAATCAAAGTGGAATTTCTATCAGGTCACATTGCGCAACTCTACATGCCCAAATAAAAGATCAAAGAGCTTCAAAATTGGAAACTTAAGAAACTAAAAGAAAACATACATACGCAAAATTGCTACAGAATTATCCGAAAGAAGCGTAGCTAGACCAAGCAATAGCTAAAAACACAAGGTATCTGCATTAGGAAAGCAAAATTAGTAAAAAAAAAATTTAAAAAAATCACAATACCTTCCGGTAAGTAGTGCCGTCAGGCTCGACGGTCCAACCAGCTTCGCGGCAAAGAGCCTTGAGAACTTCGTTGTTGTCGCAGTGTTTAGGTAGGTTGTAGTTTCCGTACAGGCGGAGTCCGCAAAAGATCTTAGCGGCAATTGCTCTCCTTCTCCTTTCCCTCTTTTTGTTGTTCTCTCTCTCCCTCCACGACGGCAACCTATTACCGGACGTCATCAGTTCTCTTTCACTCTCCTTTGCCAGAACTTCCGCCGGATATGGCGGCTGGGCCAGTTTTCCGGGATTAAGTTAAATCGGATCGCCGGTGTTTGTTATGATTGCTCAGGACTCAGGAGAGAGACTCAAGTGTGAAGGGAAAACGCTTAGGTTCCACCCTTAAGAAAGTAGGGAGGCCATAGTTTATATTTACGTAAGTGCCACGGGAGATGAAGTGGCAATTGGAGTAGTATGCGGATACTATTAGGGGCATTTTAGAATATAGAAATAAAGATGGGAGAAGAAAAGTGAAAATTACAAAAGTCACCCTACATAATATAATTACGTACAATAAGTAGAAATTTGAACTCTTATCGTTAAAAATGAAAGGAAAAATGACTAAACTTGTACCGACTATTGTGTACGAATAAAAAAATAATATTAATTTTAAAATTACTGATCATTGCGCAACTATTTAACATTAAAATAATTTTAATACGGGACAATATTCTAGTCAGATTTTATTATAAAAATTATCAGTAGTTTTTAATTCACACAAAATATTGCATATACTATATTTTCTTTAAAAATTGCGCATGTTATTTTTTATAGTTATTAAATATTTTAGGTTATCCATTTTAAATATAAGACTAATTGAGATTTTTTCTTTAAATGGTTTAAAGGCCGATGGTTGGTTGGTGGCATTATGTTTTTATGGATTTTTAAGGAGAAAGACTCGTGTTTTGTGGGCGAAAATTAAAGAAAGAAGATATCACTTCTCGACAAATTTATATAAGTTAAAATTAATTTACGAGTAATATAGTTCACATAATTATGAAAGAAGATATTCGTTTTATGCTTGAAACTTAGAATTTCACAATAAAATATATTTTTAAAAGAATTATCAAAATATGGGAATGTCACAAACACGAGCCTTTAATAAAAAAATTTGTTTTAAAAACTTTTTTATCGTTCTTATATTTTGAATAAATTACCTAAAATATTTAAGTATAAATGGATGTTTTTCAAAGAAAATAAAATGTAGGGACAATTTTTATATGATTTAAAAATTTATAGGCAATTTTGTAATAAATATGACAAGAGTTTCACCTGTATCAAAATTGGTATAATGTGAAATAATTTGTGTACTAATTATTAATTTTTCATGGTTGTATTACTTTTATCTATGTCTCATAACTGATATTATTTTTTGTTATTTTTCAAAATAAAATTCTATTTAAGACTATAAAAATATAAGCAAATGATATAAATTGTATATTAAAAAAGAAATTCATTTTAAATTTTGACATATGTACCATGTATGTATTTTAAACTGAAAAGAATGGGGTAAAAGGACTTTTTTTATTTTCTAGATACAAACTAGGCCCCTCTATTTTCCTGATAAAATTATAAAGCTAACAATTAATTAATGAAAGGGTATAAGGGTAAATTGAAAATAACACCCCAATAAAATCATTCTCAATTGCCTTTGCCATCAGTTAGGGTTTCTTGATCAAACGAAGCAGATTCCAGCTCCTAATGCTGTATGCCGACATATCATCGTTTTCTTCGACTTGCACCACAACCGGATCTTCACCACCACCAACATATGTATTTTCGAAACCCACTTACTACAACATATGTATTTTCAACGGACCTTATGTAGTCTGGGTCGGAGCTTGTGTAACTCGGACCTTGTGTAAGTTGGGTATGGACTTGTGTAACTCGAGTCGGCCTGATTGGATCTGGATTTAAATAGATTGAACTTGGACTTGAGTAAATTAAAATTACCAATTAACACTTTCAATTAATCTTTCTAAACAATTAAAAGGGGTCTACTTTGTTACCTAATAAATTAAAAAACCTTAATAATGCTCAATTATATACAAATGGCCTACTTTATTAATTTAGGAAAATGCATATTTTACAAAAATAAGTACTTATTATATTTATAAGATGAGAGTTTTTAATGTACATGAATATATGAATTTTTGTTCCTTTTTTTCCTTCTATTTTTTATAAAATGATTAATCGAGATGATTTCTTACTATCCAAATCACCATAGTAAATCACTCAAGCCATCGAAGAGCTCACCCTTGTGGACTTCGTCGGGCGGTCCGTCTCAAGAATTGGAGCTTGACGTTTTTACCTTTTCGTTGTCTTATGCTAGAGACGACCACTTGAATCGCTATTTTAATCTTTTTTAGTGCCCCGAATTGCTTTCTATGTAAAAAAAAACATCATAGTAAACCACTCGTATGTTTTTTTTTTCCTAGTAAATGAAATAGAAAGTACACCACTACTCTCCTCCTTCACTGATATGCTCCCATTCAACACAAACTAGCTTCTCTGCTAACTTTGAAATAAGCTTGATTGAAATCATGGCAATTGCTTGAATCTATGGGGATTGGTTGCATTTTGTTTTTAGTTGAACTAAGCATGAAACCCTGTTCACTTTCCTTAAAATTTCTTTGAACTATCTCAAAATATAATGTTGTGTAATTCTTTACGGGTAGTTTGCTGGAAAATATCCTAATTTAAGGGTGGTTTTGGTTATTTTAGCAAAAGGAAAAAGGTAGAGAAGGAGGCAACGGTTTTGTGAGAAAAGCGTGAGCAGGTAGCGTGGGTGAGTGGGACGGAGGCCGGTGGAAAAGCGACGTCAGATGACGTGGAGGGCGGAGGGGACTTCGGTTATAGTTGCGTAACCGTTTTCTCACGCCGGGGAAGGCATGGGGATGATGTCGACGGGATTAGGAGGGTGGGTCCCAGTTTATCACCCAACAAACGTGTCAGACTTCGCGGCGCACGTGCCAGGTGGGTCATATTGGGCCCACCACCCAATAGGCGCATGCCGTGACGTGGACAGTTACTAGTACAGCCTTCACGTGACCACCATGCCTCCTAATTTCCTTGTACACTTCGAGTTGGTGCCTTGGTAGTGTGTACTAGTTTAAAGTTTCTCCTAATTATTAATATCGCTTAGGCCAAAATGTGAAAATGATATATGTGAATTTTAAAGGTAGGGAGCGGAAAGTATCAACTATCAAGGATACAGTTTAATAATTAGCTCTTCCTTTGATCAAGCGGAAGTAACTCATTCGGAAGAATGTTGTAGGATAGAAAGTCTCGAGGAGATGATTTTTTTTAGTTATTTACCGTGTTTGTCAAAAAAAAAAATCAAGGATACGGTTTATTTTATTTCTTTTGATGGCGTCGAAGTTCGTAACAAATTTACATAGAAAAATTATAGTAAAATTGATTTGGAATTAATCGAAATTTACCGGTGTTAATTTTTTTCTTTTTAAATTGAAATGCAGTCGAAATGTGTTGCACTTTATATAATTGTTTCTATAAAATCTATTTTGGTTAATTGAACTAATTATATTATTCCGGATCATTGTCCAATGACATATCATCTTGACTAAAATTTTCGTATCATAATCAACTATTTAATTTAATAGTCTTTTTGTAAAAATTACCTTTTTTTTTTTACAAAATAATTGAAATATAATTCAAATTATTGATCGGTAAATCTTTTTATAATTTTTTTTGATTTTTTTTGTAAGTTAAATAAGTGAGTAATATATGTAATAAAAATCAAAGAAGAATGAGGTAGAAGGGCCCTTGCTAATTTACGATAAATTTTTAAATCTAAATATAATTAATTAAAGGGGTATAATGGGAAAAGTGACAAATTAAACTCTATATATTATTCAGATCTGGTTTACACCAAACCCTAAAAGCTTCAAACAATAACCACTTTTATGCACATCCATTCTTTATCCTCAATTTCTCCCATTTTGCCCGCCGCCGCCACCGATAGGAGGGAAAGCCGCCGCCATCTACCCAAAAAACCTAGATCGGAAAAGCCGCATCAGTAACCGGATTTGAGAAGAATTATAGCAGCCCCAATAGCCGGATCTGAGAAGAACCCTAGTTGCACTGTGAGGGCTTGTGTTCTTCGGCGGATCTGACGGTTGCGGATTCTAGCCTTCGTCTCATCTTCTTTGCCTTCGCAAGATCTGTGAAGAATCCTAGCTTGAGTCGAAACCGCCGCCACTGATGCAACCGCCGTCGGAGAGCCCATATCTCGCCGGAGGAAGCTTGTCGGATCCGCCACCTATTGGAGGAATGAAGCGGTTTTCGTCCTAGAGAAAATCGGACACTTAGGCAACATTTTTGGATGATGGTGGCATGAAATCTGGGCCGTAATGTTGTAGTTTGTGTAATGTTGTAGTTTTGTAATATTGCAATTTCATCCCTCCCTTCGTCTTTGTCACTGCAGTTTTATGTAATTCGACTGGCTGGTGTAATTCAACCGGCTCGATTCGACGTTCCTTGTGTAATTTGATTGGCTTGTGTAATTAAAATCGATAGGGCTTGTGTAGATAAAGTCGTTAGGGCTTGTGTACACAAAGTCGAAAGGGCTTGTGTACATAAAATCGTTATGGCTTGTGTAAATAAAATCGTTAGGGCTTGTATAAATAAAATCGATATGGCTTAGACCGGCTTGTGTAAATAAAATTGACGATTTGTGTAAATATATAGGCTTTGTGTAAATCGAGACGATTTGTGTAAATCGAAAGAGGTTACGAGTTATCAAAATTTTTTGTAAAATCAAACGTTGTGTTTGTGTAACACTAGTTTGTAACGACCCGAGTTTTTAATAATCCAAGTCACCACTTGGCTAGGGACCACACAGTGGGTCCCATCAGTTAGCCTGACAACAACATCACTTATAGGACCGTGCAACAAGAAGCACGGACAAATAATGAAAACATTCAACCTGTTATTTAAAAGTTCACACAACAAAACATGCACATGCATATGCCCCCATAACGACAACATAAGAATTAACTGTAAAAACACAACCTCCGTTCCTGCAAAAACAACATTTGACAACGTTGTACACAGGCAAGTGTACACCTCCGCCAACAAGCGGGAAACTCAAAATAAAACAAACCAACCCATGTGAGATCACTGCCCCGGCGGACCACTTCCAGCAACTGACGTCCCTGCAACGTCCCTATGAGCAGGAATACCTAAAAAGATGTCGGTATAAACCGTTAGTTCAAGATCATAATTCTGTCCACGAGAGATTCTACTATTCACATATATTTATAGTATATGCAACACATTAATCTAGCGATACTATATGCAATGCGCTTATGGCTGGAACATTCATTTACATGCTTATTATAGGTCGGTGATACCAATTTATTATTCATTTGCACTCTGGTCGCCCCATGGAGCCAACCCCCTCTGTTGGTACCCCATGTTAGCAGGCATACCTTATTCGTTTCGGTCGCACCCTCCACTCTTAATATTGAGGGAATCCCGGCGGTGACTCTAGAAGTCCTATTGCCAATTAATACAGGCCAACGCCAATTCAAACGCACCATGCATTTCAGGCTGATACGGCATATATATTTGTACCCAAGTCCATGGGTGTAGCTGGTGCACTTATGTGCTCGCCCCATATGGGTTATGACCATATGATAACAAGCTTGTTCTTACATACACACATATCACGTGTGTTCGCACATCTTGTCCATTAGCTATATGCCACAAATAATTAATTCTACTTTAAATTAATATATATATTTTCACACATAACCACACGTCAAATCTAATTGTTGTATTATATATAATATACATACATATATATACCATAACAATATATGAGCATGCTTATCAATACATGTTCACTATCATATCAAGATCATTATAACACACAACATGCTAACATATCATACGAGTATCAAAATCATCATGATATCATTGATATCAAAACATCATGCTTTCACAATAACAATAGTATCAAACAATTTAAATCTCTCAGGTAGTAACCTCTGCAGATCAAAACTAAGTAAGTCCGAAGACTTACCTGAGAATTTGCAAACAAATAAGTCAACCTACGGTTAGTCTACTGCCTCTTATAACACCTGTAAGGAATATCATATTCCTCGTATTAAGGGGGGTGTATTCAATCCAGACTTTTAAAGATTTTGACTGAATTTTAATAATCCATAGAATTTGCTGATTCTGTGGGATATTTTAATTCTATATAGAGTTAATACAGATTTTGTTAGATTCTATCAAATTAATACATGCCCAAAAGAAATTATCCATGTAGTATGACTAGTTTATACATAAATTTTTTAATTAGTTGATATACTAACAACTTATCCATGATCAAAGGAAATCATCTAAAAAAATAACATACAATTATCAATCTATTAAAATTCACAACCAACATCAGCATTTTAATTTCTATTGTAAGTAAGCCTAAATACCTACTTATCAAATAATTTCTATTGATTTTCGATCGATTGCCTATTGATTTTATGATTCATTATATAACAATATATATAATATATTAAAGCATATGGAAAATTGCAATTGCACTACAGAACACAGAAGATACTTTAATCATCTAATTATATATATATATATATCGAGACTACATAAACAAACAAAAAAAAGAGTACATACGGTACAATATTTTTTCCGAAACCGAAAAAGTCGCAAAATGAAAAGAGAAAACTGAGAGGAACGCTCACACGTTTCTTATGACATATCAGTAAGACGAACCCAAGCACTCGAAGTCCATACAATCAACATGACGGAAAACACGAGAAAGAACTAACCTCAGAAGATGCATGGACCGGAATTGCCGGTCCCGGTCCGGACCGGTGGATCAGAATTTTTAAAAACTTGGACCCAGTACGGTCCATTCCAGTCCGGACCGGATTCGGACCGGAATAAATTAATATATATATATATATATATATATATATATATATATATATATATATATATATATATATATATATATATATATATATTTGCAAATAACAAAAAATATTCATAAAGTATATATTTTTATTAAATATATACAAAATATATATGATTTTTTAAAATATATAAATTTAAATTAATAAAAATATATATACAAAAAATAAATTCCGGTCGGTAACCGGGTCGGACCGGGACCGAACCGGAATTGGACCGGGACCGAACCGGAATTGGACCGGGACCGGAATTTCCTAAAATCCTGGACCACCAGCCGACCAGGGACCTAGAAATATCGGTCCGGACCGGTCCGGGTCAATTTTGCACACCCCTAAGTCCAAGCACTCCAAAACGCTAAAAAACGTTTATTTGGCCGTTAGGGTTCTTCATTGCTGTAGTATGGCGTGGAAATCTTATGTATTGGGAAAAGACTTTTATAGGGTTTATAAGTAATAAAAAATCCTACAAAATCAATGAAACAATAAATTCTTTTAAAATCAAGAAACTTTTAAATACCATAGAAATTTTATGGAAAATTTAAAATACTAATTGAATACCAAAAAATTTATATGGACTTTTAAAAATCTATATTGAATACCCATAGACTTTTAAACTCCAAAAATTCCTATAAAATCTTAATTGAATACACCCCTCTAAGTTTCTCGCTTCAAACATCAATTAAATTCATTCATTTGAATTTAATTTGCTTTACAACATTTCCCGAATCTTAATTTAATTAATTAATCATTTAATTAATTAATTAAATTTTGGCAGCGTTACATTTTGCCCAAAGGCAATTTCCGAACCAACATGTTATCAGATCTCAAGAAGTAAATAGCCAAAGTTCACCAGAATAATATAACGAGCATAATGGAATTTTCATTTATCCATTTTGACAAGCCTAAGGTCATATTAGAGCAACCCTTAAACGGAAAACGAATAAATTCATAACTTATTCGTTACTAACCCGATTGACGAACCGAAAGAAGATTCGGAATCACAAGGACGAAGGCTACGCTCGGACACCACCAAATTCACCGGAAACTGAGCGACGGAACCGGACAGGTAAGGGATATGCACGACTTGGCCTTAACTTCGACGGAAACGCAAAACATTGGTCCCGAAATGAAGAGAATGAAGAGAGGAATCCGAAACCTCAAACGTAATTGAAATCGGATTACAAACGAATAGTAGATCTGAGTTTGAAGATTGAGAGATATCCGAGCTTTTACGAAGAAATGTGAAATGAAATGAATTAAAAAAATGAATTTCCGCTATTTATATAGCGAAGACGATAATTATCCTTTAGCGAAGACGATAATTATCCTTTTACCGTTCCGAATGCGGTTTGAGCCCATTCTCCAAACTTCTCGAAATTGGAGTGATAAATCCGTAATATTGTGTGGATAATTATTCCACAATTTTTTCAGAAAACGCGTAATCCTAAGCCGCCTTTCTTAGCCGCAAAGAAACAAAATAGCGACTTTTTTGGTCGATTTGCCTTTTCATATTATTTCACATATAGGACATATCCGATGTCCTGATCATTGCTCTCAACTGCAATTTTATTAATTGGAGCTCCATAATGCTCCAAATAAAACCGGAGGGTAAAAATTATTTCCTGGAGGAAAAAGTGAATTTTGTCACAAGTCCCAAATTACGCCACAAATTATTTCACACAGTTCGCGAGTAATGAGTCAATTACTATCGATAATTAAGTTTATCATCATTAATTAGGATCAAGAAATCCTAGTTTTTACATAGTTTGTATAAGTAGACACTAAGTATAACTTTAAAAAAAAAAATTACAATAGATTATCAAGTTTAATTATTTTAACTGATATAAGGATGGGAAAGAGGGTCTTTCATTTAGAGTTCGAAACCCACTACCCACTTGTGTTTCTGAAAATTAAAATTGCCAATTAATCCTTTCAATTAATCAATGCTTACCCATTTCTTTCTAAAAGTTATATAAATGTGGTTTTAAAATTTTAATTGGTAATATATTAAAATGGATGATACACGTCTTTTATTTATTGATACAAATAACTCTTTAAAGCCGCAAAGAGTCTTGTATGTCTTGGAATCAATTATTATGATTTAAGTAATTGGAGTATAATTTGATTAAATTTAGGGTTTTTACTCTTTGTACCTTCCAAAATTTGTCATTTTTTATCGGTATCTACGAATTTTTAGATTTTCTCTTGGTGTCCATATGGTTTTACTTGTTGTTTCTTCTAGTCCACTTTTTTTTTTGTTATGTTATCCTTGAAAAAATTGGTTTCCTCCGGAGGTAATTGTGTTTTCACTCATTTTCTCTTTATACCCTTCAATTTTAAATTTTAAAATTTGAAACAAAATAACTATTATAATAAAATAAATTTAAAATGTTATTTATATAACTATAGAAAATGTAAAACTTAAAAATATCACTACCATATTATGTAACTTAAACATTTTAAAATTTATTTTGTAATTCTTTCAAACTTTATATAAATAATTTATATTCAGTTTTGTACACAGTGTTCTAAGAAAAATTTTAGATTTATCAAGCATTATAATAAAATAAAAAACCGGACATTGTTAATTTTTTCTTTTGAATGATAAATTTTTATTTTAAAAATTTTTAGAGCATGGATAAAATTTAAAATTATAATTGGAAAACATTCTACAAAATATTTTTTAAACATGTAGTATTATACTATTTATTGTTAAAACTAATACATGAAAACCAGGGGTATCAAGAGTATAACACCTTGTATTTATTAATAAACGTGTTGTTATAAAAAAAACAATATATCTAAGAAAAACTCCATCATTATTGATATCAAACGCAATTACAAAGACACAATTGACCAGCTTAGTATCATTATTTTAGTATATCTCTACGTTTTTTTTTTTTGGTAATTGAGACGGAGAGACCTTCATCTTGCCCTACCCATTTTAGTATCATCATTTTTAAAATCAAATTGAGTCTAGGAAATGTCAAGTAAGTAAAATATATCTCTATGTTTTTTTTGGTAATTGAGACGGAGAGACCTTGATCTAGCCCGTTTTATATACGTAAAATAACAAACAAAGATAATAAATGATAGGTTGTTGGGTCGTTACTTCTCGGACATCGGTTTTTCAAAATAAAAATTAAGTTAATTAACTCCATAGGAGAGTCTTGAAGAACATGAACCTAAAGGAAAATCAAACGAAAGAGAAGCGATGCATTCAACTACCATGTTAGACTCTCGGTAGATATGACGAAATTGGATGGACCAATCTCTACTTAAGAAGCCTTGCCATTTGAATACCAGACTACATAATGAATGTGTTCTAGGGATGTCCCGGTTAATGAGCTTCACCACCAGCTTTGAGTCGGTCTCCAACTATTGTATACGGATACCTTTGATCCATGTGAAATATAAGCCCATGCAGATACCCCACAACTCCTCCATTGGGACATTGCATGAACCTATATTAAACGTAAAAGATGATAACACTCTATTTAGCGTATTTTTATTTATTTTTATCATCATTCTATTTCATTTCCTACCTCTTTTGGGTGAAATGACTTATCTTATGGGTCTATTGTTGGAATAATTAAATTCGTTGAACCATAAAACCAAGGATCCAAATCATGTTAGAGTTATTAAGGAATCGAAATTTACATACATGGTTCCATAGCGCATCAAATCAGATCAATATTTATTGCGGAATCTACAATCCAAATGAGCGTTGTCGGTAAATGTAAAACGGTAGGTCGATTTGATGGATTGAGGATCATAAGTTAATATCTTTTATATATTGACCTAATAGAATCTCATGAAGCTTATTGGGCCAAAAACTGATATCCACTCATCAAGCCCATACCGCTTAATTAGAGTTTTCAGACTTTACTTAATCGGATTGTTTTAGATAACCCACTAACAAATAGACATATAATATAATTGTGTGTTATATACGTAAGCCCGTATTATAAGATTTATAATTAAATCTTACATTATTTCCTTCCTGTTACTATTTTGGAGATCTACCGGTTAGTTTATGTATATTGCAGGCATTCTAGAGCATGTGATATTAATGTAGCGGAATGACCTCATACACACTAAAGATCTCTCCATGATCAAAGAAGTCAAGGTCAAGACAGAAATGACTAAGTTCCGAGAGTGAAAATGAATAACACCTCGGGAAATGTGTAGGCCAATCAACGAGAATCACCTTGGCCACCTCTTGTTCATCCTGCACATGACCCACACATGACCACTTGTCGAAGAGCGAAGAAATAAAGACAACTCAAGCACTACATACGAAGACGGTTGACTTATCCAAGATGCCGACCGATCTGGACTTTCATGTCAACTACAAAGTTGTAGAGATTAGAGTTACCTGTGAAAGTAGTACTCGTGGATTTTCTAGTTCCAACCACAACAACGAAAAAAATCCAGTTTTACAGAAGCATTGCAATGTTGACAAGATGCTGATATTATGGGCCATGCCGATAAGGCAGTTCGACCTTGGCCCACTTTGAAGCTCTTGGGCATCTATCAATCTCCTTTATTCTCTTTTGTGTAAGAGCCTTAGTCTTTCGGACAGAGATTGGACCTTAGCCGAGATTGGCTTTGACCGAGATTGGCCTTTCCGCACCCGCGGGCATGACTGCCGCCCCTGCGGGTTTCCGCCCCTACGGCTCAGGGAACCGCCCCTGCGGTTTCCGGTGGCTGCAGCCGGTTTTGTTGACTCCTTTGACCCGTGCTTTACCCTTTGCTTACTTCTTTCCTTTCCTTGCTGAGCAAGGGTTACCTTCTTCACTTCTCCATTCCAGCCCCTACGTCCTCCTTGCTTCTCCTTCACCCTTCTTGATCTTGTTCTTGATCTCTCTTGCGTTTGGAAGAGTTTTGGTGTGTGTTGTTGATGTTGGTAGATGATATGCTTAGCTGCTGAGCTTGTGATGCCAGCTGATATAGTGCTTGTGCTCTTGTTTGGCCTAGACCTTCAGTAGTGGTAAGTGATCTTGCTTCTCCTTCTTTCTTTCCTTGATTCCATCCTCTTAGCTTAGGTTTAGATATATGTGGATGTAGATTAATGATGGAATGTGTATGTATATGTATGTGTGTGGTTTTGGATGAGAGAAGACGTGATTTGATCACGTGAAGAGCCAAAGAGAAGCCGCGGGTTCACGTTCTGCACAGACGCCGCCCCCGCGCCTAGAAGTCGCCGCCCCTGTGGAAGCCGTGCCGCAGCGCCCGCGCCTTGCCTGCGTTGCCTGCGTCTCTTGTCACCGCGCCTGCGGCTGATCCCTGCCGCGCCTGCGGGTTGTCTACTCCGCTCCTGCGTCCCTTGATCACGCAGGTGCGTCTTGTCCCGGGACTACCCATAGTTGGGTAGCTCATTTCCTTTCCTAGTATGAGGGAACTAGTACCATGCTAGGTGTCGGATGTTGATGAGTATGATATAGATATGCCGGTTAGGGCTTTGAGGTTTACGAGTTGGATATGATCCTTATGGATCCCTTGGGTCTAGGTGTGACCCTTTGTGTGATTGTAGATTGATATGTATATAAGTATGCCTTGTATAGGCCGTGTTGTCCTCCAGATTGGAGTGGACGTATCTGAGAGTTGATCATAGTTGGGATTACTTCCGAGACTGAGGTAAATCCATAAGACTTACTTAGTTGCCATCTCTATATTGGATGTTGAATGAGTGGTGCATGTTTATGCTTGCTAGCATGTGATACTGTTATTACCGACCTATGGTTTAGTGACTGCCCATTACAGGGCGTGACAACTATCCTTTCATCCCGCTGGGAGACTGGAGGTTCTCTACGGGCAGGTCGGTTCTGGATTGTGGGGCGGGCTTTCCCCACTCCCATAGGGTATACGGGGTTGGTGACCGCATCACCACTCCAGCTGGCATTAGCACCGAGAGGCGAGGGTTATATTCCTCGTGTCACATATATTCATATTGATATCCTTATATATACCGTATTCGATGAAAGTCGTATGTACGGTTTGGTACGATTTGAGTGTTGGACTATATTTATAAAGATTATAAAATGGGTAAATGCATGATATCATGATGAGGTGTTTAATATTCTTTATGTGTGCTTGTGCTTATGCTCATCTTATATATATATGTATGGTTAGCTAACGGTTTTATACCGTGTTGTAGATCCCTCGCAGGTTAGGAGAACTGCAGAGTGATTCAGAGAGGGTGATCTGTTGAGGGCTTCGTACACTAGGTCGTCCTCGTGGGATTGGGACCTTTTGATCTTGTATATATTTGTTATGTTTTGATTGTACTCAGCAGTACTCTGTATAACCTTTTGAGATTTGTATATATCAGTTTCATATTTTGTTTTAATCTATATGTGCCTTGTTGTAAGATCAGTGAAATTGTTGTCAGGCTAGGGTCAAGATCCATTGTGAGATCCTAGCCCAGTAGCACTCCGAGTCCTACGGATTTGGGGTGTTACAAAGTTGGTATCAGAGCCCAGGTTGACAACAATGGCACTTGTAATCTGCGATAAAGGTCGAATAGATAAATAAACAGAACCCGAAAGGGGTCTGACTTTTCAAAAGATTTTTGGTTTGAAATGAGTACAAACGTTTTGGGTTAGTGTGTACGTGAAACCATCACCCCTCTGAAGATCTCGACGGTATAGGTATATATACATAGATAGATACTATCTGATGTGATGTGTGATATATGTATCTATACATATGACATATATATAGCCTTCTAAGTTAGGTTTATGTCCTTTGCAGATGGTTCATACTAGAGCCCTACCTGCAGCTGGACGAGGTAGAGGTAGACCCCCTCTAGGTAGAGGACGGGGTAGGACTCCTGCTACTGATCAACGTGAAATAGAGGAGATTCACGACGACGTTGCTGAGAGTGTCGTTCCCGAGACTAGGAACGGGGCAACTGGGAGGCAGGAATCACAGGGAGCCCGGTCAGATGGCTCAGATCGTGTCTCCATGGAGAGACCAGCCTTCCGAGAGTATATCAAACGGGTAGAGGAGGCCGCCAGGGCAGACAGACGTGCTCCTGATCTGCCCGCTCATGAGGGATCCACTGGGAGATCCCATACAGTGACTCATGTGCCAGCTGTACCGGCACCTGCTGCTGAGATTCCTCCGGTTCGAGAGGAGCATAGAGGGCTTCGACCAGACAGTTGGTTGAAGGCATTTTATCAGTTGGGAGTACCCCCTTTCTCTGGGAAGGTGGGGTTAGAGGTGGAGATGTGGATAGGGCATGTAGACTCGGCTTTAGAGTCTATCAGATGTCCAGCTGACAGGCAGATAGAGTTGGTGCAGACTCTGTTCAGAGATTTGGCACAACACTGGTGGAGGTCAGTACGGAGTCAGGTTCTCAATTATGACCAGATGAGGACCATGATCAGAGAGCGTTTCTGCCCTGCCTCACTGAGGAGGGAGAAACTGCGCGACTTTGTTGAGGCTGGATTTGATGATGTACCAGTCTTAGAGGCCATCAGGAGGTTTCAGGAGGAGCTGGCTTTACTGGGTCCAGCTGCACCTCCTACTAATCAACATGTTTATCTTTTCTCTCGACGATTGAGGGATGGTACCCGAGCCTATATGGCGGGTTTTCACTGTGAGTCCTTGATGGACTATCAGGACAGAGCTGCAGACTATGAGAGAGAGAGAGAGCTGGGCAGAGGAGAGCTTTTCAGGCCGGAGGGTCCGAGAAGAGACAGCGTACTGGGCAGGCTAGTGGTACTGCTGGAGCTGCTAGTGTTGGGCGTAGTCAGAGACGCCAGGGTTGTTCTGTATCTGCACCAGCTACAGAGAAGGGACGACAGTGTTATAACTGTGGTGATCCAGGACATATGAGGCCAGAGTGCACGAGGCCATTAGTGACGTGTTTTACTTGTGGTAGACAGGGTCATAGAACCGTTTACTACCGCTAGGGCGGAGCTGCATCTCAACAGGGTTCTTCTCCTGCCAGTGTAGCGGGAGGTGGGCAGAGGCCACCTCAGCTGCTCAGCAGCAGCAGCAGATACATGGACAACAGAGAGTCCCAAATCGCCCTACGACTCAAGGATCTGCTCGTGGGCCGAGTAGAGGCAGAGGTCGTGGTGGGAGCACCACTGATACCAGAGGCCCATAGGGTCGTGTTTTTGAGATGAGGAGTGCAGAGGAGCCAGCTGCACCGACTGCTACAGGTACCATTCTGATTCATGGTTTACCTGTTAGAGTTTTATTTGATATTGGTGCTACGCACTCTTTTATTTCTGATGCCTGTGTAGAGCGTATTGGGTTAGATATAATTGAGGGTATGCCTTTTATTATAGGGTTACCCGATGGTGGTAGGGTCAAAGGTACCCGTGAGATTCACGGTTGTCCCATTTCTGTAGGGACCCGTGTGTTACTAGTTGACTTCTTTGTCATGCCATTAGAGCATGAAGAAGTCATTCTAGGTATGGACTGGATGAATAGACACTCTGCAGTCTTAGATGCAGGTAGGAGGACTGATACCCTCTCTACCGAGTTAGGCCAGATAGAGGTTTTCCGAGGTTGGGACCTTGGAAAGACAGGTATAGTTATCTGCGCCATACGAGCAGCTAGATTGATTGCACAGGGTTGCGAGGCCTTCTGGTGTTATGCCATGAAGGAGGGGGAGAGTCCAGCGTTAGAGGATATCCCAGTTGTTTGCGAGTATACAAATGTTTTTGTTGAGCCGTCTAGTTTGCCGCCTCAGAGGAGTGTGGATTTCAGTATCGAGTTGGAGCCTGGTACTAGACCCATCTCGAAGGCCCCATACCGGATGGCGCCTGTCGAGATGCTGGAGCTGAAGAAGCAACTCGAGGAGTTGGCTGAGAAGGGCTTCATTCGCCCTAGCGTGTCCCCATGGGGAGCACCTGTCCTCTTCGTACGGAAGAAGGACGGATCGCTGAAGTTATGTATAGATTAAAGAGAGCTGAACAAGGTGACCATCAAGAACAAGTATCCACTGCCTCGTATTGATGATTTGTTAGGTCAGCTACAGGGAGCGACTGTGTTTTCCAGGATTGACCTGCGCTCAGGATATTACCAGCTGAGGGTGAGAGAGCAGGATGTGCACCGGACAACATTCCGGACCAGATATGGCCACTACGAGTTTGTAGTGATGCCATTTGGGCTTACGAATGCCCCAACCGTCTTTATGGAATTGATGAACAGTATCTTCATCGACTTCCTGGAACAGTTTGTGGTGGTTTTCATTGATGACATTCTAGTATACTCTCGCAGCAGAGAGGAGCATGCAGGACATCTGAGGACTGTATTGCAGGTTTTGCGGGATGGTGAACTTTATGCTAAGTTCTCTAAGTGTGAGTTCTGGATGCCAGAGGTAGCATTCCTGGGTCATGTGGTTTCAGCTGAAGGGATCAAGGTGGATCCAGCGAAGATAGAGGCAGTAGCAGCATGGACTACACCAACGAACGTCAAGGAAGTACGTAGTTTCCTTGGCCTAGCCGGTTATTACAGACGCTTTGTTGAGGGATTTTCTGTGATTTCCCGTCCACTGACAAGTTTTCTGAGGATGACTACCAGATTTGTGTGGTCTGATCAGTGCATGCAGAGTTTTGAGGAGTTGAAGAGGTGTTTGACTTCTGCTCCTATTTTGGCACAGCCAGAGGATACTGAGGATTTTGTGGTATACAGTGATGCATCCAAGCTAGGCTAGGGATGTGTATTGATGCAGCGGGGCAAAGTGATAGCATATGTGTCTCGACAGTTGAAGACGTATGAGGAGAACTACCCAACTCATGATCTAGAGTTGGCAGCGGTAGTTCACGCTTTGAAGATTTGGAGACATTACCTGTATGGTGCTACATGTCAGATCTTCACAGACTATAAGCGTAGGTGGCTTGAGCTGATCAAGGACTTTGATTTAGAGATCCTGTATCATCCAGGGAAGGCGAACGTTGTCGCCGACGCCCTGAGCAGGAAGACGCCTCGAGAGCAAGCGATTGCGAGATTGACAGTTCAACATCAGTTGCATAGAGCTGGACATCCAGTTTCCTGATGAGGATGTCCAGCTGTGTACTTTAGAGGTCCTTCCTGATCTGTTGGGCGAGATCCAACAGAAGCAGGAGACCTGCCCGACATTGATGAGGATACGAGATAGGATGTCTCGGGATGAGGCACCACAGTTCCTGCTAGGAGCAGATGGAGTTTTGAGACGCCGCGGTCGCGTCTGTATACTTGCTGATACAGAGCTGAGACAGAGGATATTACAGGAGGCTCACTGTACACCTTACTCTGTACATCCAGGTACGAGTAAGATGTATCAGGACTTGAGACGTTTATATTGGTGGGGAGGGCTGAAGCCCGATGTGGCCAGATTTGTGGCACAGTGTGCGACCTGCCAACAGGTCAAGATAGAGCATAATAGACCTGGAGGTGAGCTCCATCCACTTCCTGTTCCACAGAGGAAGTGGGAGGACGCCACCATGGATTTTGTGACTGGGCTGAGGCTGAGCCGGAGTTTTGATGCCATTTGGGTCATAGTGGGCAGATTGACGAAGATGGCACGTTTCATTTCTATTAGGGAGACGTGGCCGGTGAGCAGATTAGCTGAGGAGTACACTAGGCAGATAGTGAGACTCCATGGTGTACCGAGGACGATCGTCTCAGATAGAGATGGACGATTTACCTCGAGATTCTGGCAGAAGATTCAGACTGCTTTGGGGACGAGTTTGCACATTACTACTGCGTTCCATCCTTAGACAGATGGTCAATCAGAGAGGACCATTCAGACCCTGGAGGATATGCTGCGAGCTTGTGTGTTGGATTGGGGACAAGTGTGGACAGATCATCTCCCACTTGTTGAGTTCTCATACAACAACAACTGGCATGCATCTATTGGGATGGCCCAATATGAGGCATTGTATGGACAGAGATGCCGTACCCCGTTATGTTGGGATGAGCAGAGCAGTGTTAGTGGTTTAGCACCTGATCAGATTCAGGATGATATGGCTCGAGTAGCACTAATTGGAGAGAGGTTGTTGACCGCTCAGAGCCGCCAGAAGTCTTATGCTGATAGGAGGCTTAGACCTCTAGAGTTCAGGGTTGGAGCCCATGTGTGGCTGAGAGTGTCCCGACACGAGGTGTTAGGCGATTTGGCATTAAGGGGAAGTTGAGCCCCCGATATGTCAAACCGTCGAGATTCTGGATCGGGTTGGGAGCGCAACATACAGATTAGCTTTGCCTCCGAGATTAGAGGGTGTTCACCCTATATTTCATGTGTCTCAGCTGAGGGAGTACATACCAGATCCGAGATTGTGAGCTATGATGATTTGGTGGTTGAGCCGGACCACACGTTTGCTGAGCATCCTATTGCAGTCCTAGAACGAGGTATGAGATGCCTGCGTTCGAAGGACATTCTTATGCTGAGGATACAGTGGTCGAGACGAGGACCTGATGAGGCTACATGGGAGACTGAGGATAGTATCCAGAGGAACTACCAGAGTACTATGCTGAGTTAGATGCACCAGTAGGATCACCGAGTAGATCTTAGTGCTATCTTGGTGAGTGTTATGTGCTTATATGCTATGATGTGTTTACTTTCATACTAGCTTTGATGTGATTATGATCTTATTAGATCTTGTTGTGCTAGTGTGATTATTGTTTATAGTTGGAGATGGTTCTTTCCTCTATGCTATGGTGATATGATATGTTTAGTTGGAGATGGTTCTTTCCTCCATGCTACTTTGATGGACATAGTAGTGCTGGAGATGTTCTTCCTCCATGCCTTTCTGTTATGGTTATGATACGGCTAGAGATGTGATTCCTCTATGCCTTGTGATATGTTTATGGTTTAGCTAGAGATGGTTTTCCTCTAGGCTTTGGATAGTGTTTTGATTGCTAGAGTTGATGAGTTCCTCCATGCTTATGTTGAGGTTATAAAGAGAGTTGTACCTCGGCTTTTGGAGTCCGAGTGGTCTCAGAACTTTGCAAGTTTCGGGACGAAACTTGTTTTTAGGGAGGGTGAGATGTAAGAGCCTTAGTCTTTCGGACCGAGATTGGACCTTAGCCGAGATTGGCTTTGGTCGAGATTGGCCTTTCCGCACCTGTGGACATGACTTCCATCCCTGCGGGTTTCCGCCCCTGCGGTTTCCGGCGGCTGCAGCCAGTTTTGTTGACTCCTTTGACCCGTGCTTTACCCTTTGCTTACTTTTTTCCTTTCCTTGCTGAGCAAGGGTTACCTTCTTCACTTCTCCATTCCAGCCCCTACGTCCTCCTTGCTTCTCCTTCACCCTTCTTGATCTTGTTCTTGATCTCTCTTGAGTTTGGAAGAGTTTTGGTGTGTGTTGTTGATGTTGGTTGATGATGTGCTTATCTGCTGAGCTTGTGATGCCAGCTGAGATAGTGCTTGTGCTCTTGTTTTGCCTAGACCTTCAGTAGTGGTAAGTGATCTTGCTTCTCCTTCTTTCTTTCCTTGATTCCATCCTCTTATCTTAGGTTTAGATGTATGTGGATGTAGATTAATGTTGGAATGTGTATGTATATGTATGTGTGTGGTTTTGGATGAGAGAAGACGTGATTTGATCACGTGAAGAGCCAAAGAGAAGCCGCGGGTTCACGTTTTGCACAGACGCCGCCCCCGCGCCTAGAAGCCACCGCCCCTGCGGAAGCCGTGCCGCAGCGCCCGCGCCTTGCCTGCGTTGCCTGCGTCTCTTGTCACCGCGCCCGCGGCTGAGCCCTGCCGCGCGTACAGGTTGTCTACTCCGCTCCTGCGTCCCTTGATCACGCAGGTGCGTCTTGTCCCGGGACTACCCATAGTTGGGTAGCTCATTTCCTTTCCTAGTATGAGGGAACTAGTACCATGCTAGGTGTCGGATGTTGATGAGTATGATATTGATATGCCGGTTAGGGCTTTGAGGTTTACGAGTTGGATATGATCCTTATGGATCCCTTGGGTCTAGGTGTGACCCTTTGTGTGATAGTAGATTGATATGTATATATGTATGCCTTGTATAGGCCGTGTTGTCCTCCAGATTGGAGTGGACGTATCTGAGAGTTGATCATAGTTGGGATTACTTCCAAGACTGAGGTAAGTCCATAGGACTTACTTAGTTGCCATCTCTATATTGGATGTTGCATGAGTGGTGCATGTTTATGCTTGCTAGCATGTGATACTGTTATTACCGACCTATGGTTTAGTGACTGCCCATTGCAGGGCGTGACAACTATCCTTTCATCCCGCTGGGAGACTGGAGGTTCTCTACGGGCAAGTCAGTTCTGGATTGTGGGGCGGGCTTTCCCCACTCCCATAGGGTATACGGGGTTGGTGACCGTATCACCACTCCATCTGGCATTAGCACCGAGAGGCGAGGGTTATATTCCTCGTGTTACATATATTCATATTGATATCCTTATATATACGATTTGAGTGTTGGACTATATTTATAAAGATTATAAAATGGGTAAATGCGTGATACCATGATGAGGTGTTTAATATTCTTTATGTGTGCTTGTGCTTATGCTCATTTTATATATATGTATGGTTAGCTAACGGTTTTATACCGTGTTGTAGATCCCTCGCAGGTTAGGAGAACTGCAGAGTGATTCAGAGAGGGTGATCTGATGAGGGCTTCGTACACTAGGTCGTCCTCGTGGGATTGGGACCTTTTGATCTTGTATATATTTGTTATGTTTTGATTGTACTCAACAGTACTTTGTATAACCTTTTGAGATTTATATATATATATATCAGTTTCATGTTTTGTTTTAATCTATTTGTGCCTTGTTGTAAGATCAGTGAAATTGTTGTCAGGCTAGGGTCGGGATTCATTGTGAGATTCTAGCCCAGTAGCACTCCGAGTCCTACGGATTTGGGGTGTTACATTTTGTATGGGTTGGATTTCCATCTCGTCCACTTGGACATTTTTATCTTTTAGTTTGACCTTATCTTGTTAGAGAATATGATATTTTAGATTTGATTTTATCTTATCAGAAGATAAGATCTAGGAAATCTAGCGTTTTTAGGCTATCCACTGACCCTATAAAATAAGGCTTTACAACCATTATGTTATAGCATCTCCTCTTCCACGTTCTGATTTAATATTTTGTCACCTTCTCTCTAGAGGTCGTTCGACAAGCACCAAGTTGTCCGACTTGTACCTTTTTCGATCTTTAGTAAAGTTTTACATTTACTTTAAGGTATGTGTGAGTAATCTCCCTTTATTATAGAGTTTGGTGAGCTCGACCTGCATTGATCTATGACATCGGATTGAATTTATGTATTGATTGTATGTCTATGAGTTATGGTAGTATTAGATGTCTCTACATTATTTGTTCTTCAAGGTGGTTGGTTTTCAGTGAGAGTAAAGTCAACTTCCCTCCATGCTTCGTTCAATATGATAATTCAGCGAAGTCTTGGGTATGTGACAATCCATGATGACAACAATAAATCTTGGCCACACATCTGTCTTTTACATAACTCTAGCTACTTTCAATAATGTGGAATTACCAATTGAGACCTATTATATGTATGTTGTGGTGATCCGGATTATAGAATGCTTTGTCTGATCAATACTTGTTATCGGTTTGATTTCCCTTTACCGTCTAATTTTGAACGTTCCAAAGATCTAAACTTTCTCCTCTCTTAGTTTCTTCTCTAATTTATAAACTAAATTACGAAGTACTAGGTAGGGGGACTTCTGTGACTGAGGACGGACAACTTATCCTACCAAACTTTGGGATGTTGCTTCGATTTCATCTTTGGTTGTACCCCCATTGTCTTTTGGTCGTTTAAATTGTTTTCCCTCGGACGACCTGAACCTAGTCGGCCGACCCGGGTTCACTGCTTCCGGTTTTTTGTTTCTTTCACGATCTTTAAATCTATACATATCCAGTTTACGTTATTTCTATCTTTTGGTTTTTAATTAATTTGTCAATGTAAAACATCGTCTTCCTTGTGCTTGATATTGACCCTCTGTACTACAACGGGACTTGTAAGTATTTGCAAAACTTGAGGTTAACACTTCAACCCTCCTCAAAACTCGACCCGTATAAACCCAATCTGTATGAACTCGAACGGACCAAAAGTTGAGCGAACCCGAAACTCGACTAAAACCGATCGATGTGACCCATTTTGACTCACAACCGAAATAACTATGGACCCAATTTGACCTAATTGGACCCAAAATTATATTGACCCAAAAAGTGACCTCACCCGAAAAATAACCCCGCCGAGATGGTCCAATCGAAATGACCCGATTGACACCTCTATGTCAATAGTATTGGTTTAATAAAACATTCTAAAATAGCAATCACCACAACAATGCATAATACAATCTCAATTAATTGTTAAAGAACCTAATATCATACCAATCATGTTATAAAGGTAACAATTATACACAACCCTCGCATCTTGTAGGAAATTAGGGCATAAGTTTACACAACTCTCACATCTTCTAAACACCACCTTGAATTACAAAGTAAATCTAAAACCATCCACACATAGATCTCACATCTTGCATTTCACAATCATATGAGCTACCATAACACACACACTTATAATCCAAAGGACATATTTAACCGATGATAACATGTTTTCATGCTTAGTTTTTAGTAGCATTTATGATTAGTTTAGTCTTAGTTTTCCATGAGTTTGACATATTTGAGTTTAAATGAAGTCATGTTTCGAGATGGATGTCTACAATCGTTTTCATGGGCATTCTAGGCACCTTGGAACACTTTTGTGATGAAAAGATCATACATTGGATAAAAGATGGATGAGAGGTCAACATGGAACTTATAGAAGCCAAGTAAGCATGCTTGAAAGTTTCATAGACGAGCCATGTAACAAACAGTGAAGGTTTGTGGACACAAGAAGACTAATAAAACACTTCTACACATTTTCGGTGAAGTAAAGATATATGAGACCTCATTTTTGAATTAGAATACAACAAGTATTCATTTTGAAGATAATTTGAGGGATACAAAATTTTATTTTGCAGTGACAGTAGAATTCAAAGGAAAGACCAAATAGCCCAACAACACAAGTTTGGTGCCTTGTAACGGGCATGACAAAAAACTTGGAATGGATGGCCTAGAATGGTCTACAAACCGTTCATTCGTTTGAAGAAAATTGGAATTGTCTTGCATAGCTCGTCATAGTTCCTTTTAGATGTGGATGACACGAGAAGGCTTCACATATGGACCATTTTTACTCTTAATGACTAGAAAAATGATTCAAGAGGATCTTTAGCACATGCTACCTTCTTACAAGGTTTTATAGTCTATTATAGGGTAATTAGATAGGATTGAGGAAGTTTAAGCATTTAGTGACATTCTTGGTTCTTTCCTCTAATCTTGTTTAAGAAACCTATGTTGCTTTATGCCCAATTGACACCAAGAGGTGAATATTGGACCATCTTTGTGATATACCACTTACTTGATCGTTTTCATACCATAGAATGATTGAATTGAATTCATGATCATCCATTTAATACATTCATCCCTTAGGAGATATTTTTTCGTCTCTGATATCTTTGTTAGGTTATGTTTTGATTTGTTTTTGTGACAAAAACTCTCAAAACATTTAAAAACTCTCTTCTTCCTTTCTTATTTTTATAACTTAAGAAAAATTAACTTGATCACTCAACCAATGTTGCAAGGTCCTTGTAATTCACCGCTTGATTTTTATCACATGCTATAACTACAAATAGTGTAGTTGTGGTATTATGTCTATTTGAGACGACATTTTTGAATCATTCATCAAGCAAAGTCCGGTTCTCCAAACCCTAAAACATAAAGAATTTGTCAAGACACAACTTACAACGTATCTCCTTTATTGAAATGGAAAAGCATCAACTGATCGATTCGATCCGTACGGTAGATCAATTTGATCGTCCTAACTACAATCTACCACCTACGAAGGTTGTTGATCTCTAGACTGAAAAATGTAAAATTTGGATCTCTAACCTAATTACCGTACAATCTTATTCATAGGAGAACTCTAGTCTTAAAATTCCTATCCAAAAACATAAAAAACATATTTACAAGTTTGATGGATACAATATTGCAAAGGAAAATGATAGAAAAAGGGTAGAAAATATAAATCTTCACCCATTGACAAAATCTTTCAAGTAGTTGTCTCGACCAGCATAGTGGATCAACTTGACTTAGTGTAAAACCTTACGTCAAGGATAAGTGGACATGTGTCACTCACGTGATCGTAGTCAGTTCGACCACATGTATCAATCGACTCAATCAATGCCTCTAAAGTATATCCAAATTAGTCTTCTTCTTCTTCTTCTTCTTCTTCTTCTTCTTCTTCTTCTTCTTAGTGATACAACTTTGATAGTGGACGATGTAGACTCATTCTCCTTCTTTGATCGATCAACTCGATCACCTGCGTAAACGAAACCTTTTTTGCATCTTCGGCTCTCAACTCTTAATTGATTCAGTCTTAACCCGGACTTCCTCGACCTCAAGGAGAAATTTAGCTTGTAGTAGACATTGTTTTAATGATACACCATTTATGTTCCAAAATGTGTTAGGATACACAAAAAGCACAAGTGATCTTAAAAGTGGCAAAACCAAGGAAATATACTATAAAATCACAAATCTACACCATATCATATGCCATGAAAATGTATAAGAATAAAGGAGGAAAACTATACATAAATGGATGTTAACAGCGGGACTCATCAAAGTTTAGTTTGATGAATTCTCTCTTAGCTTTGTTTAGATGATGTTTTTTTATTTTCCTTCCCATGATATAGTATTCTTGGTTTGACTTGATTTCTTAGGTCCCATTATGCTACTTTCTTTTCATGTGGGTATTTAGGCCCTTACGACATCCATGATCATGTCGTTTATTTTCGAAAATACATTTAATCATGGTATGTCATGTGAACCCCCAAAGTAGCCTAATATGTCCAATAACCTTGTTATTGACAAAGCTAAAAATGTGTCTCAAATCTCATAAATTAATTACAAGACTCAATTGTAGTAAAAGGTCATGATGGAACATTGAGAGTAATAGATAATGATTTGTATAAGATTAATTGCAAAGATGGAAGAAAGAAAAAAGGCAAGAAATTGAGTCGGCCGAGTAGAATCGACTCTATCAAGGCATGCGTACGATAGATCAAAACAACAAACAATGTAACAAAGGAGACAGAGAAAACAAGCAGTCAAGTCGATTAATGATGCCGATCCAATTGATCAAGCAGTAATAAGGGAAGAAAGACAAGATTTTTTGTTTATCATGCAATCAATGTCAATAGGAAAGGGAATAACGATTGTATAACAAAAGAGGTAGAATATTCCAAAATCACCACAACATTTGCATGAAGTTAATCTCAATTTGTAGAATGAACAAGTCGATCATCATATCAATGATGCTATTAAGGAGACATTCTTACACAACTCTCGCATCTTGTTCGAAATTATATCATATATTCACGCATCTCCGACATTTTCCAAACAACAATCTTTAAGTTTAAATAGAATATAATAACCATCTATATGAAGTTCTCGCATCTTGTAATAAATAATCATATAAACCACGATAAAATATAAGAGACTGATAATCAAATATACATAATTTAACACATAAACATCACCAATTCATCATGAAAAGTTGGGTTCTCGAGACCCACAACAGAGAAATTAGCAAGACATAACTTAGAAATTATCTTGTGGATTGAATCGGTAAAAACAATGAGGGTAATTGCGTCGACCGATTGGATCAATCGGGTCGATCGATACAGTTGCAGTTTAACGCCTTGAAGGTTGCAGAAAACTAAACTCCGAATTTTTGTAAAAGTTGGATCATTTACTGATCAGATTGCATTATTTGTAAGAGGAGACTAATCCTCAAAATCTATCCATAAGATAAAAAAAAAATCAAAAAATGTCTTAATAATCTATCTCCAAGAAAAAGATAAGGAAAGAGACAAATTTGTAGATCTTCAATCCTTTGACGCATATCTTCGATGGTCGACTAGCCAACACAATGGATCGGCTCGACCAAATACAAAACACAACGTCTAGGATAATTGATCATGCTCTCCTCACATGGTTGATCCTTAAAGGCAAATCTTCCGAAAATGGAAGTCATCGACTCGATCTTCTTCTGTGACAGACTCGATCACTTGAGTTTTTATTGTTAGAGATATTAAGTCCCACTTCAAAAGTTGGGGACATTCCGAGCCTTGTATATAAGGTCAGTGAACTACTCCTCTTATTTCCAATTGGTTTTAGGATGGAACCCTGTCGGGTTTATGTGTTAGGCTTGGGTCTAACGGACATATGCACTCGTATGCACACGTCTCCTGATCTACGGTCCATCTGCATCGGACTTTGGCATGGTATCAAAGAAGTTAGCCTCTATTCGGCTCGCGATCCTAACATGTGGGCAAGTGTCAACTCGGTCTATATCTTAGTTGCACTTGCAGGGACATGTTGGAGATAATAAGTTCTCACCTCAAAAGTTGGGGACATTTCGAGCCTAGTACATAAGGTCGGTGGGATACTCCTCCTATTGCTAATTTGTTTTAAGATGAAACCCACCCGGGTTTAGGTGTTGGGCTTGGGCCTAACACGCATGTGCCCTCATATGCACACGACCCCTACTCTAAGGTCTGTTTGTATCGAATATGAGCCCCTTTTCCGTGTTTCTTCAGCTCTTATCTTTCAATCAATCCGCTCCGATTTAAAATATTTTGATATCAGGGAAAGCTTTAAATAGTTGTAGGTGTTCTTCCTAAGATACACCATTTATGCTCCAAAAAGTACCAAAACATATGCAATTTAATATAATCACAAATAGATATTTAAAATAGCAAATCCAATGACATATATTATAATATGATATGCAAATAATATGAATAAAAATGCTAGTGGAAACTAGGCATAGATGAATGTCATCAACTACCAAACTTGAGAGGGTGTTCAAAACATGTTCAAAAGGACCTACATATATTCTTGTATGCGTTATTTAAAAGTACGCATGAGCATTTGAAAATAAATGAGTGATATATTTATTGATGTTGACATAATACACAATGCACTTGTACTAAAACCCTTTTGTTTTTCAAGATTAGTTTTTTATTGGTAAATCGTTAACGTATGATTTTTAAAGAAATTTTTTGATAGTTAGGTCCAAACTCATGTCAATGGTTTAATGTGGAACATTTTCGCTTAAGGAATAATTTCATTGTTGATTTTATTGAGAACAATTTATTTTTGTTTGTCGTCCAATAAATTCTATTTCAGATTATCCTCTTCTCGATAATAGATAGTTATGAACTTGGTGACTTATATATCTATATATGCTTAAGTAGTTTCTCATTTTATTTTACATAATTCTATCGATAATCGTAAGATAAATATGCACCGACTATTTTTTATTTATTTACTAGTTGTACGTCCAAAAAAATTCACAAAGTAGTTGATCAATATTAACCCTCAACCAAACCAAATCTTCGTTTTATTTGAGTTTGTATTTTTTAAGTATTTCTATTCCTAAAAAAGTGGCCTTCTCAAATCTCAAGAGCAAGTTAATTTTTAGGTGCTTTTCTCAAGTCTGGTTGAATTTCAATAATCGACTCGACGATCCATTTGGGTAGGAAACGTTAATTTGGTTGTTATGGAATTGTCTAATCAAAAGTTTTACCAAAGTTGAATTATCCACATGGGTAATATTGGTCAAAATCTGGTGCTGACATAATAACAGTAGGAGTAGGGTGGGGACCCCATGAGGTTGTAGCCTGAGGATTAGGGGAGGGGACCAAAAAGAGAGTGAGATCTGATCACATGTAGCCCGATTTGCCAGCCAGCCACCCACCAGCCACTCATATTGCTTCTTCACTTTACCAAATTACCCCTCCTATCCTCAGTTACCCCAGGGGTACTTTGGTCCCTTCACTTGTTTTTTTTACTTTTTACTTTCTAGCTAGTGTACTAGTGCTACCTAGTGGCTGCCAGTGAGAGCTGATGGCATCATTTGGCGAGTCTGGTCAAGTAAAAAAGCTGGTGAAAGATGCGATTTCACAATCATATTTGCCTGCCTCCCGCAGTGATTTCTGCTATCCGACCCCACCATATTACCAAACCTCAAGCCTGCGTCCCCACTTGTGCAAAACATTTATTTTAAATATTTTTTTACAGGTTATTTTAATTGAATTTTGTAAAGTATAAAAAATGTAATAAAAGTTTCATTAGATTTGTGGATAATTTTTTATGGTATATTTAGTTGACAACAAATAAATAAAAAGAACATGAAAATAAGTTATAAAAGGGGTGCTTTTGAGTAGCTCTACCAAACATAGCCTAAGTTACCATAATTACCACTTGTACATAACATATCCATGTCGAATAACAAAACAAATAGTATCATAGTACGTGAAAATGGCTATTCAAAAGTTACAATGTAAACTAAAAGCTTCCAATGCTCAGGCGCTGACACCATATATATTAACATCAAAATACAATGCGGAAGGCCTTGGTAGATAGCATTCACCTATACAAAGCAATGGAGTAATTAGTATCTGATTAGCCAACCAAGTATAATAAGTAGCAACGACTTTGAGAAAATAACAAAACAAATGTTTTTTGACAAGGCCACTGTACAAAAATGTTGATCGGGTTACAAACCAAGAAGAAACTAGTACAGGAACCACAATAACCCTTTCTTTCGAAAGCTGTACCAATTAAACACTTATCCTCATAACATAAGATTGTTGTATCATATAGTATTGATATGCTCAGTAACACCTACTATAAAACTATGTTGAACAGATAAACTCCAAAAACCATCCGGAATTCGTGGAATAAGATATTCATATAGGTGATGTCTTTTCTGTAACTAACGCCCACGAGATGAGGCCCCTCCTTGGGCTGTCATTTGGAGTACAGACAATCATATCATTGATGTGGAAATCGTTTGTTTTCAGATAAACAATACTAAAATAATTTTAGAATATACTAAGAAGATCTGCTAGTATTAAAACTCCAATTAGTTTTTCAACTCCCATATACACGGTTGGTTTGAAATCAACTAATTAGTTTTTCATCGCCTAACGAAAACACCCTTAGAATCCATAAACCTCCTCCAGAATGGGATTAATGTCTAAATTAAGGAGATAAAAATGGTCTACATATAAATTCACACTACGTCCTAAAACAAGTTGAGAATTCTTTAGCTTTTCAAATAACTAGCTAGAAAGGGCCATTTATAACCAAGAAAATCGCAAAACACTTCAGCAATTCAAAGGTACTAACTTCTAACACAAGACTGACTTATGGCTCAAATTTGGACCTCCAGAAAGAAAAATGTAAAAAAAACTTGAGAAAAAGTGTAGAAAATCTGATGAGCAAGAAAAGAATCAGCAGTTGTTCCCAAACTCATTGTCAAAACATGGAAATTCTTAGATAGTGGATCTGCATAAGTCACGAGATTGCAACAAAGATATTTAGACATTGTGAACACCGAGTTTTGCAAACAGTGTGTCCATCCATAAACATAGTCCCAATAACAGCTAATTAATTGTTTAAGGTCGGCGAAAAACATATTATTAGGCGTTAGGTATGATCACAGAATACAACACCTAGACAGCAGTTGACATGAAAATGTTTTAATCGATCAAAATAAGAAAAGATAGGTAGCATGTTCTTAGTTTTTTGCAGATACGTTACTCAAATAAAATGTACTAGATTCCTAGAGATAAGGTACTCAAATAAAATTACCTTAGGTGAGCTGAATGCTGCAGCAATATACCTCATCAAAATTCAAATTCTCTTCTGAAGATAAAAATCACCAATTCACCCAACAACCTCTATCCTGCCCAATTCATCAATGGTGGAGTTCTACTGCTGCATAAATTCAGAAAAATTGTTGAAACATACGATTAGTTCTTTTGTAACAACCTAAAAAGATGTCTTTAAACATAAGGGACAGGAGGTACATTAAAAATCTGGTCAGATACTCCAAACTCAGAGATCTCTCACCTTACTTCTTTTGTGCCTGTGCATGTTACTAGCATCTTGATCTCTATCATGCTTCTTCCTCTGCAATATTTAAAATATAATGATACATGTCCAAGAGATATAAAGGAAAATCCCAAAGAAAAAAAACAGTTAAACTAAAACTGAACTATTAGGCAAATCAAAAAAGAGCATGTGATGCAATAGTGCTAGAATCTTCAATGACCATATTCACTGTATTTATGAAGCATAACATTAGGACAAGAACAGCAGCAGTTGTACATAGCATCCATATGATCCTAATCTACGATATAAACAATTCAGGGAGAAGTGGAGAACTTATGAACACGGTAACGCTTTAACTCAAGTAATACAACATGTAATTTCCACAAGACAAAAGAACACTGAAAGCTTCCTCACTAGAGGTCACCATTAACGAGCGTTTAAAAAGGGTCAAGCTGTATACACCTTTTCATTGTGCTTCTTTGTGTGATCAGCACCAGAGGCTTGATGTGCACTTTTTTCCTTACCCTTCTCCCTATCTGTACTTTGATCTTTATGCTGATGCTTCTGCTTCTTATGCTCCCTATCCTTCTTTTTATCCTTATGCTTCTTCTTATGCTTCTTATCTTTGTCTAAACACTCACTCTTTGATTTTCCTGCAATAGTAGGGGCACCCTTTTCTCCCTTCATGTAAAGTAACGGTCGCAGGTTAATCTTCTATAGTAGTTTTCAGAAAAACACCATTACATTACTAAAGAAGGGGGTCAAATCAGGGTGGTCCTATCCTTAGGAATTAGATCACTTAGTCTCAGTTTCAAGGTAAAGATTAAGATTTAGAAGGGTTGAAAGAACATTTAGATACTCACAAGAGGTAGCTCAACCGGAGCAGTTTCCCTTAGATGAAATGCTTCTCCGAGGACATTTAACTCTATAGGTAGTATGCGAACGTTTCCATTCCTGTTCAGGGATGGACTTTGAACTAGCTGACCCAACTGCATCCCATCTCCTTTTCTAATTTCAGCATCCCCCACAACGTTCTGAAGGTAATGAGTATCTGCAATAGACACAGGAAGTGGCTTTTTGCAGAAAAACTCTTGAAAAGGAAGCAACTTGTACCGACTTATTAGATCAACAGCACCGGTAAGCTCCTTTTGTCCTGGAAATCAAATGTCAACCCCAGGTGAGATAACTTTTTAGATGAAACTTCAAATATCTTACGACATTCGGATTGGGGACACTTGACAAGATTTCACGAAATAAAAAAAATATATATAAAAGAGTTTGAAAAATGTATTGAGAATTTGAGAAGAGGCTTGCACACTACTGAAGCAAAGAAACTAACCCAACCAAAAACACACCAGATTTTTTAAAAAAAAAGAAAAAAGAAAAGAATCTGACGGAAATGTTCGCATACTACCAATAACATACCAGATTTTAAAAAAATAAAGAAAAGAATCTGATGGAATTTCACGACTCAACAATAACAACATGCCCCCATCAATGTGAAAACCATATAGATTCCTTAGCAAGTAACATTAGAAGTCAAAACAAAAGCACAGACAAAATATCAACAAAGATTATGCAAAAATCGGCACCACTTAGTAATTATCTACCTCTTCCAAAGCTGTTTCCTTGAGGCTCCATGTATTAGTAATCCAGGTACAGCTGAGCCTTCACTAACTACAGATGCAGACAAAAATAATATGGAACTCCTGTCAGTAAACATGTTTGCATCTCCTTCATCCTGATTCTCATTACCATAAGTGGAATTCATATTTCAATGCATCAGAAATTGTGCAACATCTTTATAAAATCAATTGACATCATATCAATCTCAATGCAATCAAAATGAAAGGACGAGTTGTATCAATCTCAGGGAAAAATATGTAATACTGCCACAGTAAATATTCTACAGTTGTAAAGAATAAACAAACTTCAATAGAACTCCCATAGATGAACTTAAGCATGTGTTACATCTCGATCCATTTAATTATACGCTGCAAACTCTTCTGCTGTTTCGTGACCATAATTTGCTCCGATGTAAAAAAGAAATTGTAATGCTGACTGCAAGTCAAAGATGATTTTGCGAATCATATCTGACGTGCAGCTTAGATGCACTCTCCCCATATATTGAATTGACACGACAAATTAATATCAAGAAATCACCACAAAATCATAGACAAGGAAATAGAGAGAATTAGCAGTTTCCCTAATCAACCTCGCTGATTCAAATCCCAATGTTGAGAAACCCTACATTTCCGACAAGTCAGACAAACAAAAAATTGTCATAAACCCTAGGATGGTCATCAACGCTAAATTGTTCGATAGAGCTACGATTTGGTACTGGATTGCGGGAACGCTTAGAAGTGGAATATGAAGAAGATAGAAATCAATGGCTGAGAAGGGGAAACAAACCTGGAATAGCGTCTGCTCTCACAAATATTTGAAAGAACTCGATGGAGGTGCTCGAAGCAGCCACACGCCGGGAAACAAAGACAGGCGTCAATGGATAGAGAGAGAAAGAGAAGGTGAATGAAATCTGTGGATTATGATCTGTCCAAAGTGAGTGCCGCAAGCAAATACCCTTTTATAGTTGGACCTGGATGCGGCAGTCGGTCAAAATTTTATAGCAAATGGGTCCGTTTAAAAATCTAAATCTCAACCGATGCTTATTCATAAAATTGTATTATTACGACGGAAAATTTATTGGGTGATAGTTGATCGGTTAATTGTCCGATTGTGATTCCGGACAATCATAGTTATTCAATTCAACCAAATAAAATGAGCATACTTATTAGTGATTCCCAACCCAAACAAAAAAAATTCAAAACATAGCATACGCTCATTTTAGGTTTTATTAGGTTGATAGCTTTTAGTTGTTCTACGTCTATGCAAAGTTGTAGATAAGCTAAGGGTATCTTTATTCCAGATACTCTTTATTCCAGATACTCTAGGTTTCTTTACTCATATAAGAAACAAATTAGTGTATTACCCCGTGTAATGCACGGAGTGTGATTTATATTTATTCTAAATATTTGAATAAAAATGATTTTTGTAGAGCATAATATTATTTATTTACTATAAATTTAATTATCTTTTATTATACATATAATACGGTAACAAATTCAAGTTATATTTATATAATATAAAACAAATCTTGCCAAAAATTATATTTATAATTTAAATAGTGACGAAAAAGATTATCAGATTTTATTTACGGATTAACAAATTATTAAGATTTGAATTTGTAAATATCAAAATTTTTAATTTTTAAAAATAACTTTTTAACATATTTTTGGGAGCTGCATGAAATTGTGGCGTTGACACGTGGCAAAGAAGGTCACTCCTTTAATACATATAAGATTATTAATTGAGATGTCATATTTAGGGAGAGAATTAAGGTGATGAACAGAGAGAAGTTTCTCTACAAATAAACTAAATATGACAGATATTTTGGGTTCTAACAATAAAGTAAGAAAATCAGTAAAGAAACCAAAGTTGGATTTTGTAACACCCCAAATCCGTAGGACTCGGAGTGCTACTGGGCTAGGATCTCACAATGGATCCTGACCCTAGCCTGACAACAAGTTCACTGAATCTTACAACAAGGCACCGATAGATTAAATACAAAACATCAAATTGTTATAAAAGTATCAAAAGGTTTATACAACGCTGCTGAGTACAAACAAAACATAACGTATATGTATATACATGGTCAAAATAACCCGTAGCCCACGAGTACGACCCCAGTGTACGGAGCCCTCAGCAGATCGCCCACTCTGGATCACTCTACAGTTCTCCTAACCTGCAAAAGATCTACAACACGGTATGAAACCGTTAGCTAACCATACACATATATAAGAAGATGCAAGAGCACAAACACACATCAGAAAAGTACTAAACACCTCATTATGATATCACGCATTTACCCGATTTATTATCTTTATAATCATAGTCCAACACTCAACTCATATATATAAATATCTCAATATAAACGTATGTGACACGAGGAATATAACCCTCGCCTCTCGGGAATAGTACCAGCTGGAGTGGGGATCCGGTCCCACCTCCCGTGTACCCTATGGGAGTGGACAGGTGGCCGGCCCACTGAACCATACTGGCCTTCCCGTAGAGAACCTCCAGACTCCCAGCGGGATGAAAGGACAAGTTGTCACGGGCCTACAATGGGCAATCAATAGACCATAGGTCGGTAATAACAATATCATAACACTGCTATCAAACATATACACACCACTCATGCACACATCCAATATAAGGATGACAGCTAAGTAAGTCCTATGGACTTACCTCAACCTCGGGAGTCTCAGACTCAAACACAAACGGCTCCGCTCTGGAGATCAACACAACCTAAACAAGGTATAACACATATATCACACTCATATCCATAACAGGGTCACACCTAGACCCAAGGAATCCATAAGGATCATATTCCAACTCGTAAACCTCAAAGTCGTAACCGGCATAAACGATACCGTACTCAACCTCACTCTAACCTTATACTCGTACCTAGCATGCTACTAACGCTCATACTAGGAAAGAAAAGGATCTACCTAACTCTAGGTAGAACCGGAGCAAAACGCACCTGCGTGACACAAGGGACGCAGGGGCGGAAGGCAGGTACCGCGGGCGCGGCGGGACGTAGCCGCGGGGGCGGTGACAAGAAACGCTGGCAAACGCAGGCACGCCGATGAGACGACGCAGGCGCTGCGACACGGTAGCCGCGGGGCGGTGACTCTCGGCCGCGGGGGCGACGACAACGCAGGAAGTTATTCCGCGGCTTCTCTTCGGCTCTTCTCGTGATCAATCACGTCTTCACTCAACCAAAGTTACATACAGGTATATACATACATAAACCCACATCAATACACACCTATACATGCAACTAAACCTAAGCTAAGGATATGGAATCAAGAGAAAGAAAGAAGATAACAAGGGAAGGAGCTTACCACAGTTGTGGCCTAACAAGGGAAGAACAGAACCAAGGTCTCACAGGCTGGCTTCAAGCTCAGCATATAACATCCACAAGCACCACAACCACAAGGCACAACAAACCTCTTCTCATCAAGGAGAAGCAAGAACAAGATCAAGGAGGGAGAAGGAGAAGCAAGGAACGTGAGGAAAGCTGGAGGGAAAAGTGAAGAACAAACCCTTGATCATCCAAGGGAAAGAGTAAGTAAGGTAGAGAGTAAAGCACGGGTCAAAGGTCAACGAAGACGGCTGCAGCCGCCGGAAACCGCAGGGGCGGCAGCGAGGGCCGCAGGGGCGGCACCCCCATCCGCGGGTGCGGCTAAGCCACAACTCGGTCAAAACTAGTCTCGGCTAAAGATCAAACTCGGTCCAAGAACTAAGGCTCTTACAGATTTATGGGCTGCAGATGCTCTAAGAGCATCTTCATCCCCAGAAACTGAAAGTTTCTTCAACCCTATTTAGAGAATAAAATAAAAGAACAGATCACGAAGGGGAAAGAACCAAAGCAAATAATTGGAGATAAGTTTCTCTATGAAGAAACATTATTTGGCACATTCTTTCATTTTTATCCAATGAATGAGCTTATTTTTTCCACATGGGCCTTTAAAACCAATGGCCATTTAGTTTGAGTTAAAAAAATATGTAAGAGATTTTAGGTGAGTTTTGGGATGGAGTAAAATAAATTTATATACTTGTTTATTAAAAAAATAAATACAAAATGTCATATTAGAAACTTGAAATTAGTTTATGGGTTAAAGATGCTCTAAAAGCATTTGTGAGCTAGTGGTGCACTTTAACTCTAAGCTAGTCTACAAGAATTGTTTGCCTTACACAACGATCCGTACTTCAACTATTCAAATGCTTCAAGTCTTTCCAAACTTGATTGCTCTAAATTTAATTTTTTTTTTAAAAAACTACAAGATAAGCATTTAGGGTAAATCATCTCTTTGAGACTCTCCACCCTATAGCATCCTTCCGGATGAGTTCATCAACTGGGCCAATTGACGAACTAGATACCATCTGGTCACCATGACCTAACTCAGCCAGCAAATCCGCAACCCGGTTGACCTCTCTGAACACATGCCTAACCCTAACTTGACAGAAACCAGCCAAAATAGATGAAATATCTGACATAATAAGATCAAGGTCCCAGGGCGGTTTCCAAATCTGTTTAAATGAGTTAATTAACGTAAGACAATCTCCTTCAACCTCAATATTTCTAATTCCGAGATCGTAAGCTACAACAAGACCTTCTCTTAACGCACATGCTTCGGCATGCAGGGCCGATATGTTACCACATCGCCCAAAGCCAAGAGAAATCTTCGTAACATTATGATCTCGGAGAATAAATCCATAGGCAAACTCTCCAGTTACTTTCTTAGATTCATCAAAATTCAGTTTAATAAATTCAATTTCTGGTTTATTCCACCTGGTTTTTTAGATTTTCTTTTATTATTCTTTTTGCTCTCTTTATCTTTTTTAGATTTATTATATATTTATTCCACTCAATAATTTGATTTTTTACTATAAGATCAATATTCAGAGGTTCTTTATTATTAAATATTCTTTGGTTCGTAGAGGACCAAATGTTCCACCATACCAGGGCTAAGAAAGTGAGTTCATACTCATAAAGATTAGACCACAACCATGCCATCTTATCAGAGATTTTATCACTTAACTCGTTAGTAATTCTAATAGAATTCTTAATCTTATTACTAGTTAAGGATTCCTTTAGAAAATGGCATTTGAAAAATAAATGTTCAGTAGATTCAAACTGATGATTACAGAGACAACATGTCATTGAAACCGCTATTCTTTGCTTTTTTAGGTTTTCTTTTGTTGGTAATCCATTAATGGATAGTTTAAAGAAATTTTTTTAACTTTCGGCATGACGTTCAATCCCCATATCCATTCATTCTCGCTTAGCGGGAGACCACTCCTTGCATAAATAGCATTCATAGCTGACTTAATAGAATAATCTGCATTCTCAGCCGGATCCCACTTGTTTTCTTTGGGAGTTGATATGATATAATGTTTTACTGCCACCTCTTTATAACGGAAATCGGTTAAGTTGGATTACCTTCTAGAGGTGATCCAACTTAAAGCATTCTTGCGGATGAGAACTCGAAGTTCCGGCTCATCAGAAAAATTGGTGTTGGGGTTCGAGATTCCCAAATTGGTCAAACAGTCAATAACACAATTAGTTTATATGGAAACATGTCTGATCTGGACTTCGTCAAAAAAAAAAGGTATAGCCTGGAATCGGAAATAATCATCTCGACATCTCACGAGGAGCTCCACAAACCTTGGAGTTCCTTGATAACACACAAATTGTCACCTTCGATTTCAGTCTTTTTTTATGTTTAGTAAAATTTCTTCTTGTAACCCGTCATTGAAGGCATAAGCTTTTGCTTTTATTACCGAGTTAAAATTGTTTTTTTTTCTAGCATCGACGCAAATGACCTCTCAATTATGATTCTGAATCACAAACCCTATGGATGTTACACCCAAAACAAGTTTTGATCCATCAAAATTCAATTTGTGGAATTCGGGTTTTGGTTTATCCCACTTAATATTGTGTTTTTTCCTTAAAGTCGGAATATTTTTATTCTTATTATTATTATTTGGTTTTATATCGTAGTCATCGTCATTTGTGACATTCATTTTCCAATTATGTATTTGGTTTTTAACAGAATTGATGACTTTGTTAATGGGGTCATTGGATTCATTGCTAAAAATAGTCTTGTTTCTAAAAAACAATATGCTCCACCAGATGGTTGTAAGGCATGCAACCTTGTTCGCACAAATTTTGTTTTTTAATCATGTAAGAGCTCATGTGCTTTTTAATTTTCCATTTGATGGTATTGATTTCGTTTAGTGTTGATCTATCAATTTTGGCAATGATTTGTTTAGTAAAAGGACAGTCCAACAACAACTAAACTAAGTCCTAAAGGTGGTGGTGTAGAATTCAGTGTCTCATAACGGCAATTATTGTTTGTCTAGTTTTGCTTTTGTTGGAATTCCTTTTTTTTTTTGTTGAGATTTTCCATAGAAATTTTTTAATTTTTGGTTGTGAACCATCCATTTTCCATAGGAATTTTTAGTTGTTAGAATTATTATATACTCGATCATTATGCACAAAAGTGAATATGATTGATTTTATATTTTGATTTAACTTGTTAGTTAATATATATATTAGTGTAAAAATTAAAATTATTATTTGAAAGTAGTTTCAAAAAATTTGTAAATTTATGATTATATTACTTTTATATTTTTTGCTATTCTCGTTTAAGAAATTGTAGATCTACACAACATATGAGATTTAATATATATATATATACATATATGTATATATATATGTATATATCTATATCTATATATATATTATAGCTATAAAATTTATATATTTTGTATCTTTTAGTTTAAATTCCTTTCATCTATAAAACTTTTCGGGCTCCAACTTTGGTCATTCAACCACCCATCACCGACCCATTGCATCCATAGTTTAGCGTAGATTGAAATTATTTTTTAGCTTATAATTTTTTTAAAAACTACACAAAACTACTTCTTATATCCTATCCTATCATATCATATCATCATATCATCATTTATTTTATTTTTTTTAAAAAAAATTTGTATATGAAAAGCAATTCGGGTCACTGAATAGAAAGACTAGCGGCCCGAGGGGTCATCTCTAGCAGAAGACAACGAACGTGTTGAAACGTCAAGCCCCAATCCTTGAGACCGGCCGTCGAACGGAGTCCAAAAGGATGAGCTCATTGATTGCTTGAGGAATATCAACATTTGCAGCAGGGTGTAACTGGCCAAGAGTAGCAAGGGCATCGGTCACCGTGTTGACTTCCCTGAAAATATGCTTGATCCGGACTTCCTCGAGGACTGCTCATGAAACATAATGCCAGCGATGAGTATTTCTGCTTGCCATGGTGGTTTCCAAATACCCATGACACAATTGATCACACAACTATTATCTCCCTCGATTTCTATTTTTTGCAATCCTAACTATTTTAACCTTAGAAACCCTTTTAAAGGGCATGTGATTCAATTTCAAAGACCGACACTTCTGGAAGTTTCTCATATTCTACAGAAATGACTTTAGCATTCTTGTCTCGTATGATGAAAACAAACGCAGGTGAACCATTAGTCATTTTAGACCCATCGAAATTGAGTTTCACAAATTCGTTATTTGAAGGTTCCCATTTTATATTTTTCTTTCTCCTCCTGCTACGTTGTACTTTCTTAGTTGGATTATCGTTTTTTTCTTCTTCTTGGCTTCCATTCATGTTATGATATGGAATAATATAAATTCCTTAATATTATATGTTTTCATGAAATCATCTTATTGAAGAGTATTTGGTTTTCGAAGTACCACACACTCCACCAAGTAAAAAACACAACCCTTAAGTTTTTCCATTCAAGATTGTCTCTGAAATGGTTTGTTGTTTCACTTGGTCGATATAGGTTCCAATTGATTGTGTTAATGATGTTACTCGATTTCGGTAGCATCTTTGTCATAGTTTGTTTTGTTATTGGAGATTCAATTAACAAATGTCCTAGGTCTTCCAGGTTGTGGTTACACAAAACACAATCTATCGGTACTGCAATGTTTTGGATTCTTAGTCTCTCCTTAGTTTGTAGACCTCTTTTGGTGATTTTTCATACAAATTTTTCTTTAAATTTTTTTTTAGGGGAATGTCCAACTTCCAAATCCATGAGAAATCATAGTTTGACATTCTTTTTTCGTCATGTAGTAGTTCCAAAGCAAATTTTGTAGAGAACCACCCAAATTTGTCCGGTGTTCAATGTAGTCTATTTGTACAACTATTGGTCGGGATTTGGATTGTTTCAAATTTAAATAATACTGAGTTCAAATTTAAATAATACTAAGTTCAGTATTTATGTTTGTGCGATTAGGTGCCAAATCAATAATAGGATATGACATTATCCAATTGTCCATCCAAACTTTGATATACACTTCATTCCTCACTTGCCATTGTAATCCTTTTTTAAAAAAAAAATTTAAACTTAAAAGTTTTTTTTCTATTGCCAAGACCTATTTCCTTTTGGGGTATATTCCAAGATATTTTTGTCCTTTAAATATTTTTCTAATACAAGTCATACCCAAACATTGTCTGGGTCCGCTGGTATCTTCCATATAAGTTTTATATCATCAATCATCATATATATAAAAGTAGAAAGTTTTAGCCAAACAATTTTTGCTATTTTTATTTAAATCTAAAATATTATATATTTACAAACTAACTCCTCTCATATTTTCTCCACCGCTTCAAATTAATTTAAACCTAGTATAATATAAATTTATTAACTAATCATTCTCCCATATTTTCTCCACCGCTTGAAAAACATTTATAACACGTGTCAAGGCTACCGACCTTTCCACGCTTTGTTATTTCATTCTCTTTCTTTCAAGCGACCCTCCATGGTAATATGATCAAAACATAAAAACAACACGCTCAAATGGACAAAGTGAACGTATATGGTGATGTCGTCCAACATACTCTCACTCATCCTTTGGCATGTCCTACAATTTATTCTTCTGCATGCTCTCATTATCCGCGTTATTTGTTCTATTCATCAATCCCTTCATCTCTCATCTCTCTTTGTTTCACAAACAAAATTAACACTGTTAATTATATGGCTACTGAAATATTGAGTTTTACATGATGATGATCCTCCGCTAGATCATGTAACTTTTATTAGTCTTTTCAGCTAATTTATTTGTTAGATTCATTTTGGTTGTGATATTTTTATTAAATGTAAGGTATTATTAAGAAGGTCATAATCTCCACAAATTTGTACACAATAAAGCAGTTTGGTGTAATGCATTATGGTATTTCCTTGAGTACTGCAGTTTTTCTTAATGATGGTCGGTTAGTTTCTCTCATCTTCTATCACTTTCTAGTCATCATCAAAGTCAAACATTTTGAGTGTTAATTACTTTATAATTTCCGATTTCTATGGTCTATGACTTTTACTACGTGAATTTTGAGAAATGTCAAAAAATCTAGATATTCTTCGGTGCATGATTAGTTACTCATAAGATATTATTCACTACATGGTCAGTTACACAATTCAATTTTCTAATCGAGTATATGATATAGACTGTGCATATATAACAATAACAAGATTCTTTCCTTTTGGCTTACACCCTCATTCTCTCGGCTTTTCGTGTAGGCCACTTGATTCCTCGAGGATTCGTTCTAAGATATTGCATGTATATTATATAGTAGATGGTAAGACCGTTCTTATTCATGTTTGAGAAACTTGGAGAAAGGTTCTAGCTACTGAAATGGAAGTGACCTCATCTTTCTTGTAAGTCATCAATAATGTCAATTCGACTGATACATGTTAGCTTGAAAGAAAGTTCAACTTCTGTTTGTCTTGTTAATACACAAAGCAACAGTTTTTGACATCTATGCCTGTGAGCATCTATAGTCTTTTTTTTTTCTATATGTAATTGTGTGTACAACAATATTGAAAAAGTATTTATTTGATGGATGAAACTAAAGAAAGTGAAATTTTGAAAGATTGTAAAGATGATGTTAAGAGCTGCAGGAATGATGAAAAATTTATATATTGTGAATGAGATTATTGTGAAGAAATGACTTTGAAGCCGAGTAAGCACACTACTACATTTTGATCCAATAGTTGTAATGCTATATGTTACTGAAATCCAATAATATTGATGAACTAAATAGGGTTTCATAAGAATAAAATTCACTCATTTAATAAGACGAATGAATACACAACAAAGAAGAAAAAATGACAGCGAGAACAAAAACCCAACATAGAACTTGGATATTCCTACTTGCTAAGCAAAGCAATGTACAACCGCATCACTCTAATCTATACTTATCTAAAACAAAATCCTTAGAAGCTTGAATTTAGTAGCAAGAGGGGGCATGGATGTCTCGTACAATGACGAACACCATGGAGTGAGGCACAATAGTGAGCGGGTCTAAGGCCTTGACAAGCTCGGGCCCATCTCAGGGATGTTGTTGTTTTTGGCAAGCTTCAACGGAGTTCCATTTAAGAGCATCACTTCACTTTGAATGTTTCTATTTAGCGTTGTCAGGTGGTACTCTTCCCTGTCCTCAGCTCCCACAAACCGTGTCAACACATCTCCTGGCCCTAGGATGAGGTTGAGATCTTTCACCGATGACACGTCGAATGTTGTCGAGTTGTTGATAGGTGATGGAATCACTATCAATTTAGGTAGTTTTTAGAGTCCTTTTTATGTTTTTGAGTCATATTGTGTTGCTAATACTTTGATCCAGATGAAGAAGTCTAAATGAAGCAAAAGAAGGTATGAGCAACACTTGGGAATTGAAGTAAAGCGACGAAGACAAGTTTCTGGTGCCACACCGCCCCCGCGGAGTAGTGTCGCCGCCCTTGCAGTGGCACCTATGCCCAGTGCCGCAGTCAGCGCCTTCGCCTGCGCCAGAAGAAGCTTGTCACCGCCCCTGCGGTGGCAACCCTGAAGACCCATGCCGAGTGCCGCAGTCAGCGCCTTCGCCTGCGCCCAGAAGAAGCTTGTCACCTCCCCTGCGGCTGTCTCTGGCCGCCCCTGCGGTGACTCAGCCTGAAGAAGCGAAGCCAGCACCCCAGCGCTCCTGCCTGTGCCCTTGCCAGCGGTCTTGTGAAGCTGAAGAGCCAGTGTCACCGCCCCTGCGGTGACACTGAGCCGTGCCTGCGGATCATCATCAGAAACGCCACGGAGTTGAAGAGTCAGACGTTCAAAGGGCATTTAAAGACCCGCCCCTGCGGGAATGTCAAGCCGCCCCTGCGGCCACGAGGAAGATGGAACGTTTTTGCCTAAACCGCCCTTGCGCCACCCTTGGCCGCGGCTGCGGTTTTGCGTCAGAGGACTTTTTACTCCGGCTGTTTTCATCACCTTTATGGCCTTAATTGTGGTTGTTTGCACAACCTCTTTAATCCATTCTTAACGGTGGATGTTTGCACAACCTCTTTACTCCTTTTTAATGCATTTTGTAGTATAAATAGAGCATTTGGCTATTGCTAGAATCATCTCATTTTCCACATAAACCTCTATATTTCTAGTGTCTTTTGTAATGAGTTTCTAAGCTTCCTTTGCTACATTGGGTTGATTGAAGCTGCATTACTATTTTGTTGTAAGTTCTTTTAATATAAGTTTAAATTCATTATCCTTTGTGTTATTTTCCTTGATCTCTCACTTATGTTTGCATGTCTTTTACCACTTAGATTGATCACCTTAAGTGTACTAATGCATGCAAAATGCTAGGATTAATCGATTCCGGGTTCGGTCCTTAATCTAGTAGTAAACCCATAGGTAAAAGTTGGTTGTGATTATCTAAGGGAAAGGAACATAACTATAAAGAAATATTTAACACATATCTATGATCAAGATGAGAACATCGGTGAATTACTTATAAAAAGAATCAACCAAGTATTATGCATGCTAAGATCCAACCTAGTGTAGCTCTTTAATCAATATCATTATCACCAACTTTCTAATTGTTTTTGTCTTGTTTTGCTACACTCAAACCCCCCCCCCCTGGTTACCAAATCAATAATTAAATCTAATCAAAAATTGATTAAACTCTCTTGGGTTCGACCCTTACTTACACTATACAAATCGGTTAAGTGTATGTTCGGTATTCTACTTTGACTAAAAGCTAAAAGACAACGACCATAGGTTTTTAGCCTCGTCAGTTGTCCATGTTGATGAAAAAAAGTGTTACTCAAGGCTACAATCACACCATCACCAACAAATTCAGCAAAATGCTCAACAAAAGAAAGAAAGAAAAAGAAGAAGCGGTTTAACCTTTGTCCTTGAGCAATAAGCATAAGTCTTTAGGAAGGGAGACTGGTAATGAGTAACTTACAACACCTTGCTTCCCATAAGTCTATGCCACAAGAGAGCCCTGCAAAAAAAAAAAAGAAGATGTATTTGTAACATAAAAGACTTAAAGAAAATACACAATTACTCAATTACACATAGTAGTCAGGATTGGGGGCAAAAGAGGTGAGGTTAAGGAGACTATAATGTCCTCAAATCAAAGCTTGACAGAAGACCTTGTGGTTGAATGTGGAAGTCATGCCGAGTTGATCCAAGTACCAGAACCCATCAACAAAAGTGTTTGAGACATTCTTTCCACCACTGTTATAGGAGCCGCCTAACTCCCCTACCCACGCCTCAGACCATGGGCCGAACAAGTTGATAGAGTTTGCAATGTCCTTGTATGTTTGAGCCACCTTAGCTAGGTAGTATGGGCATTGAACACTGTCGATCAGCTTTGGGTCCACTCCTATGCAGCAAAATCAAATTAGGATAGGAAAATCATCAAAATATGATGGTTGAGTTTATTAAAGCAAAAACTACCCGCACCCAAGTTGTAGATGTGGTGGGATAAGCCGTCAGCAACATTGGGTCCGGAGGCCTGGAGGAAAGTGTTGAACCACTTCTCGTCATAGAACCCGGCAGGGCCCATCACCTTGAGATGGTGCCACGAGTCAGGGTAGAGTTCAACAACTAACTGCTTCAAGACTTGCATGTCCTTTGCATACTAAACTGCATCAACCTTTCCCGATACTCCTCCGGCACATAACTCATTTCCTGAAAATCATTTTAATGACCAAACCAAAGGAGCTTACAAATTATCTACCAAAGGAAAAAAAGATACCGAATTCGTAGGAGTCGATCTTGTATCCCTTTGAAACTGTGTAGACGATTAAATCACGAGCATTTCTCGGGTTCCAGCCTCCAACATAGTTTTCTTCCCCATTAAGTCTCACTCTCCCAAAGAGGGCATTAAGACCAAAGGTTGTGATAGACCTGAAAAAACAAATATACATTTTCATTTACTGTCTTTAAACATGATAAGTTGAGTTAAATAGATTAGTTGAGCAATCATTACTTAGTTTCATTAAGGAACTCGTTGATCTCGTCCCATTTCGACATTGTAAGGCAACCTTCAGTGTAGCCAAATAATCCATTAGGGTCAGCCACCATCTTTTGGCAGGTCTTCACTGCTTTCCCGATGCCGTAAACGATTTGATCTTCGAGTGACCCTCCTATTCTGACTCTCAAAGACTTGAATGCTGTTTTTGTGACGAACAATTAACACAATAGAGGGGGGAAAAACCTGCAACGAAACTTCAAATAGAAAAAACCAATTACCCTTGACAACATTGAAGAGTCTCTCATTCCTCAAATCCTTCAAGATAACATACATTCAGCGACAATCAAAAGATGTATATGTCATGAAAAATTACAAGCATGGAGACTCACAAGTTCAAAGAGGCCGACATCACCCCAAGTACAACTTCCGTTGTTACACTTGTCGCTTGGCCACCAATCCAAAGTGGCACATACGAAGTTTTCATTGGTCTTGGCTATCAAAGTTCCACCCCGTACGGTGACTTGAACCTTCTCACTTGTTGCACACCAGCATATCGAAAAGCATGACACGGTAATGCCGAAGATGAGAATTGTTCTTGAGTTTAAAGGTCATTTGAGAATTCATGTTTGTCTTATCGGTTGAATAAGCTAGAGGAAATGAGTACCCTTTATATAGGTCACGGCTAAGCTCTTGTTTGTTAGATAGAGCACGAAGATTGAGCCAAATATTTTATATTTTATTTGTTTTTCCTGATATCTTTTAAATTGTTGTAACAAACAAAAATAATAAAATAAAAATAGGTGATATTTTAGTTACGTGATTTCAGTAAACGTAATTTGTGATTTGATGAGATCAACGATTTATAGTATTGTATAATTAATAAAGAAAACAATTAAAAATACTACCCTTATCAATATTGTTACCATTTATTGATGGTTTGAGCTCGTGAATAAATTTATAAGCTTGTACATTTAGAAGCATTAGAACAAGGAAGCGTTGTTGTACTTCCATCAGTTTGGATAACTTTTCATTCTCCAATTTTGATGAGTAATCAAATCTTTTACCCTCTAGTTCAGAAAAACATCACCTCCTTTAATTTTTTTAAAAAAAATTTGAACTAGTAAACAAAGGGATGACATATAAACTACAGATAAAACAAAATTGAAGAGTATGATCGTCATGTTCCCGGACAAGGTTGAAAAGTATAACTTACAAAAGATGAACAAGACTAAGTTACAAATACAAGTAATTAAACTCAACCATTGCAATCATGAATTACCCTCAATTTCTCACTATATATAAACATTTCATCAATCAATTGAGGAAAGAAAATATTTCATTTGATGAGGTAATTGTGATAAAGTTCAATAAATGACCATGTTGAGTATGATTTAGAAATTGAGAGTTTCATAACAGTTAACTTAATCATAAACGTCTTATATCTTGGCTTTATCTTGTATCTATTAATTTTATTTTGTATACCTGATTAATTAAATTGCCTGAAGCAATACAAAAAAATTTCTCAGTTAAAATTTTAGCATATTCATGTTGAATTCCTTTGAAAATCACGTGTTTACTATAGGCTAGAATTTAAGATTTTGGATTTTTTTGAATTTGGCAATATTCTTGGTCTATGCTCATTAGTTTGTGTTAGGGAATTTGACAAAGTTAGGACAGTACGACGCTTAGAATATGGGTTAATATATAAGTCATATTAAGCCATTGTTTCACGCTTATAAATCAACCGTGAAGTATCTTGAAAAAATAAAAGCATGAAGTTTTGCCTCTTTGTTTTTTTTAAAACCAATTTCCAATGAAATACAACATCATTTCTATCTTTTTTAAGCGTTGGTGCTTATATACTTGTGTGATGGCTGATGACTCTATAAACCATCACATTCTCAAAATCGTTTATTCTTCTAACTATATCATGTTATAAATTATATTAAATAACGTAACACATATAACTTGATTGGTTTTTATATGAATTAATTGTTAATGCTTTGCTTTTATAGCATCTTCCTCTTAGAGATAAGACAGAAACATGAATGCTAGCTTATGTACATTATTATGTAAATGAGTCTGTAAAAGAATAAGGAAGGAAGCTTACTTGGGAAATCAAGACAACTTGAACATAGCCAAAACAAATTGTCAAATGTAGAATAAGGTTTGTATATGCATATTATCACCTTAATCTTATCAACTTATGACAAGATAAATGAATGATAAGGTTCGATTCAGCCTTGATGCTGTAGAAATGCCTTGTTCAGGGACGGGCAAACTTGGTATCTTCGAAGACATATGCACTTCTCAATTTGGATTTGTTGACGATGGCCGGAGTATGCGCTTGGTGAATGGGTGTCATTCATGCCGAATTGGAGTTGGAAGGCCACGAGATTCACGACCCTTCTTGTTGACTTTTATCATTGTTTGTTGATGTGTATATGCATATTGACATTGTAGTTGTCTTATTCCCTTGCAATTGGTGGTTTGTGAGTCCTGTTTGACATCTAAAAATTTATCTAACGGCGGAATAATATTTTTCCTATTACAATTCGTCATGTAGTGAAGTAATATGAATCCCGGCAATGACATTGTTGAGTGTTCTACAATGGAAAAGAGAAATACCTCCTTTAAGCCGTTGTAGCCAACGTTTGAACTGGTAGACATACCCCCATGCCAGATTTCAACTACAATATACACCAACAACCGTTCCGCCCCAAATACATGTGGAAGATGTGGTGCTACTAAATTCGCGTATGAAACTCAAAAGTATTGTTGTCTTAACGGCGACGTACACATCAACACCAATGAATTTCCTGCCGAACTCCTAAACGTATTTGGTAGAACATAAGATGGCGCCTTGCATTTCCAAAAATATACTAGGTTATACAACAACATATTCGCCTTCAGTTCTCTTGGCCGAGCGATTGACAAAAAATCGAAAAGAGGAATTTACGTTTTCAAGTTGCACGGTCAACTATATCATTGCATTGGCATTATTTTGCCCGACAGCACTCCACAATAATTATAGTTGTACTTCGTTGACGCCCAACATGAAAATGGAAATTGAACACGGTTGTTCCCACAAGTACAACCAGAAATTATTTCCACTCTCATGTCCATCATGGAGCGAAATCCTCATGCACAGTTCTTTCGATCATTAAGTAAAATGGACATCTTAAAATGAAATAAACTCTTACCCATACTCATGTGTGACAAATGGAATCTATTTCTAAATAAATCAAAGATCATATCAACTATCAAAAATCTTTTGTAGAAGGAAAGTAATTTGGGATACTAGACAAGTCTAATAGTCCAAGAGGTTGTTTTGGACGGCAAATGAGGAAGTCGTCGAGACGATAACATTCTGTTGACCGGGGGGTCCCCGAAGAGCATCACAAAAGATGAGGTATTTAAAGCATCGACCAATGTTGACTTCCCATAAAACATGCTTAATGTGAACCACTTCAAATGACCGCATCAATCACTTGATGTCTCCGATTAAGATCTATACTTACCAAGGGGTTTCCGGATCCCAAAATACGGTTTATAACATTTAGTTTATCTTCTTTAATTTCATTTTTACGGGCTTTGAAATCAATCAATTTGGCCAACCCTTGATAAAGTCCCCTTTTTATGTTTAAAGATCAACATGTTCGGGAGTTTTCCAATTTTGGTTTATATGACCCTAGTAGAAGAGTCTCGGATGACGAGTCCATACGTAGAGAATCCATTGCTTAGTTCGAGCCATCAAAATTCATTCAGTTTCAAGAAATTAGGTTCAAGATCTCTCTTGTTTGATTTTTTTTCTTTTCATTGGGATTGCTTTTGAAGAGCTCTCGCAATTCGTTGTTTCTTTGGCTTGACCTCAACTATTCACGCGGTATACAACAAAATTCTTGATATTATTGCTTTTACATAAAAAATGAAAAATTAAAAGTTGTCCGTTTCAGAAGTACCAAATGGTTCACCATACTATAAACAAAATTCATATATTTTTTGTCCAAGTTTTTTCTTTAAGAGTATTTATCGATTCTGAGGTCTATTATTTTGTCAAAATTCTTCTCTTGTTTCAACTCTAAACATCTCTTGCTCTAAAATTATGTAATGGCTCAAAGGTGGTTTATGTACCTAACTAAGCATGTTGTAGAAGTATAAATCTTGAATCAAGATAATGTTTGCAATCGGATCTTCGACACCCTAAGATATACAAACTCTTGTAGGATCATTAGAATTTAGATATCATGGTTAGCATACGCTCTCTAACATTCAAATCAATATTGTCGTGTAACAAATATCATCCTTAAATGTCGTTGTTGCATAAATTTAGTAAAACTATATTCAACTTTATTTTCACCTAAACTGAATGTCAAAATACCCTCTTAATATCAACGAGGGCACTTGAAGTTGCAAGAAAAAAAATGTCCGATAATCACGGGTACAAGATATTCAATGTGAACATCTAGTACCACAAAGTCAATAATCAGGTTGAAATGGTTGATCGAGCTTCACATAGACATATTCAATCATGCCAACCGTTTCAACCGTAGGTCAATCTGCCATAAACAATATAAACTTTTTCGGACAGATTCATCTAAATCCACCGTCTTACAAAGAGACACGGGAATGAGACTAACGATAGCACCCAAATTGCATAGACAATCATGAATTTCACCACCAATCATCAAAGGGATGTAGAAACTCCCTTGATCATCAAACTTATGAGGCATTTTATTTTAACATGAAATTGTGAAAGACATGTATTGCCTATATAAACATCCACATACATATGGATACACACTCTAGTGTCACGGGCCGAGTTCTTCTCCAACTCAGACCGCGCGGTTCTTAGCTATAATGTCGCCCCCGACAAGATAAGATCAGTCTTACTCCTCGACGCTCCATGACTACGAGCGCTTCGTCTAGATGGCTAGGTAAGCTCGGAGTCTTGTCGGCAAACCTTGCCTTTATATTACTCAAAGAAAGCTTTACAAATGAGAGTTTTACAAGAGAGCTATAATGCTTGGTGGATTGTGAGATGATGGAAATGAGGGGTAGCCTCCCCTATTTATAGCCTTGGTCACCTCCTCTCCGGGAAGGTTCCGGAATCTATCTATCCTAGGTCATTCCGGATCCTTCCTAACTTGATCTTATCCTAAGGACTCTAGAACTTTCCCTAAGACTCTAGCTAAGTCTTCAAGGATCTTTCGGGTTCTAGAAGTATCCGCCATCTTCCGGGGAAATCCGCCTTCATCCGGATTGTCCCGTCAACTTCTACATGAGTCTAGAGACTTCCGCCGGTTTCTAGACTTGTCTCGACCCTTCCGGTATCTTCCGGATTGGATGATTCCGACATCTTCCGGAATATCCCGTAGCCTTCCGAAATATTCTACCATCTTCCGGAACGTTCCGCCATGTTCCAGATTCCTCTTGAGCATTCCGGATCCTTCTTGATCGTCCCGGATCTTTCCGGAATACTCTTTGTCTTTCCGGTGTGCCATCTTGACAAGATCTTTGTCTAGCATATCGCTTGGCCTTCTTCCTATGTCATTTCTTGATCTTATCAAATGGTGTCTTAATGATGTCCCTTGACAAGTCGTCTTGTCTTGCCGGTCTTGGCATCGTCACGGAAAAGCGGTCCGTGACACTAGTACGTTCATCTGGAGGGTAATTCTTTGTAGCTTTTAATTTCTAGGAGTCTCATGATCTTTCCAATAAATGACAGAAACATGACGCAAATGTAACGGATGTTACGGATCTATCAAAATTGCTCATACGTGCAATTTACTTTAATCGTCATTTACTGATAAATTATCATTATTATTATTCAATTTACTCTGAGTGGTTCTTCATTGTGGATTATATTATTTTTCAATTTATCCGTAAATAATGATTAGAGTAAATTATTTATCATTATTATTATTCAATTTACTCTAATCATTTACGAATAAATTGAATGAAGTTAAACATACATTTATATAAACATTAATTTTATATAAATATTCACTTTATCAAATATTATAACAGCTAACAATCAATAAAATACAAAAAACTTACCCAAAAAAAAAAATACAAAAAAAAAAAAAAATGTTTATGCTTAATAATCTCTGGACAAAAAATGCAAAAATCGTGCTTGAACACTAAAGTAGTAAAGTAGATTGTTATGGTTGGCTATTGGCGCTAGCAAGTAACTAACAATCCTTCAAAGTTCAAAACCGAAGTTGGAACGTAAATGTCAATTTCATTCCCTCGGCACCCAAATATTGCACTAACAGATGATAAATTTGCATGTTCAAAATCTCCATTACAACCTCTGCCTAACATATGCCTAATCCTATGATGTTCTAAACTTGAGCAATTTGCCGCAGGCAACCAAGACTCATCAGAATCGGTACGAGTTATCTGAGCCATACTTGGCCCGAACATTGTAAGGATCAAACCTGTGATCCTCATACTTGACAGTTCTTGTTTGAACAGGTTTTGGCTCTTGCCCAAAGGCTCTAAATACCACTTCCCCACTCTTCTCTCGATGTCGATGCTTTGACTTGTCTTTCTGGGTCTTGGATCTTGCCTGACCAGTATGAGCAGGAGCTTCCGCAGACCCATAGAACTCTGCAAACTCTTGTCGTTTGGACGATCTACGCTTTGTGTCTGCGGAACTTTCGGGTACTTTTGCTGGATAAGTGGGGGTCCTCTGTTTCTTAGCAGTTCGTAGACGTGCTTGTTCGTCTTCTGGCATAGTAAGGGAGTCTTTTAGTGGGGTGAGGCCTTTGCTTGGACCGTCTGGTTTGATACGAGAGGGAACCCATTGATTAAATATGTTACTCACTGATTCTAGAGCGGACTTGGATAGATCACCTATCAGCTGGCTGATAGATGGCCATCCTGCAACTGGCTTCTCTTTGGTTTTATCGAAAACTCGTGTTGGTTTCTCCTTTCTTGGCTCTTCTTCAAAACTGGTTTCTGAGGGTTTCTGTTGTATACAGATCACCATTCCCAATCAGTTTTATATCAAGCCTAGTACATATATGCAGATTCTTATTCATTGATGTACTACCACAGCATATTTCCCGTTACCTTAACAAAATGAAATATAAATAACAATCCAAATATATGGACTAGATTTTCTTCCCTTTGCCTAACTATAACCAAGCAGAAAATTGAATATAATAGACAGATGAAAAACAAGACTCACCATGCTTGAAAGAAAAGACGGGCTTAGGCCTTGCTGAAACAAGCACAAAATATATCCCACTAAGATGGCCCCAATAACCATGACTAGATCTGTCAATGCAAAACAGAAGCAGCTTAACATCATATTAGAATAAGGTTGGCAACTAATTCCTCATTAAATGGCAGCTGCAATAGGTAAAGCTCTTTTCTATTCCTCCATGAAATTTATGTCAAATAATACACTGATTAACTGTCATACAAAGTCATGAAACTCGACTTCATGAGGGAATCACCAACTACATATACATGATAATGTGTAAGATGGTATTCTTCTAACCTGATATTAAAATTGAACTGCTATGGTAATCACAATCCTCTTGATTGAGAGAAATTTGTCGCAGTGCTGCATTTCCCCTATCAATAACCAATAACGAGCATGTAGGCCGAACATACAGAATGTCAAAATTAGTAGAAAACTGAGCATCCTCACTTGGCCCATCTCTGTACCCTGCAATGTTTGATTTTCCTCCAGCAATTGTAGTTACTCCTGCATGAATCTCCCACATTAATATCAAACTCCGATTATTTGAATTCTGATGATGAGATCATGCATGATAGTTAAAACCAGAAAATCGATATGCATCTTTGCATACCAGTTTCTCCGATTTTCCTGATAGCAAGATTTGTAGTATCAGCAACGTAAACATTTCCTTTATCGTCCATTGTAACTCCTTTAGGACCGCTGAAACGGGCATCACTTGGTTTCCCATCTACATGTCCTGTCTTACCCTGAGATGATCCTGCCACTAATCTAGCCCTACTATCTGCCACAAGGAACATCACGAACAACCACAAGAATTACTTTCATTCATCAACAATGTTGTCCTGTCAAGCTATCAAATCCAATAGCACTTTTATCGTTCTAAGCTCAACATAATGAACAAAAAAGAAGGAAGCATACATTGGGAAAGAGGAGGTGTGATTCTAACAATGTTGCTATTTTCCACATCAACAGCAAAGAGCTCCCCATCCTGAGAAACTCGAATCGTGTAAGGGAAAACTCCAAGAGCATTCCCTTCTACAACTGTCTCAACTAAGTATCCATTTTCGAATTGAAGCACATTTTCATCTGTTGCACCTGCAAAAATTGAAATAGAAAAACTCAATCGCCGTCTTCAGCAGTCAAAGTATCAGGCATGGATATGTATATATAAATCGATACGCAAAACCTAACCCGAAATGATGGATGCAACTAGACGTTTACGAACCAGATAGGGTTGGTTTAGAGGCGGAAGATTGGGTCCATTTCGCAATCGATGTTAAATGTTTAATGAACGGTCCTGTAAAAGTCGACCAAACGAAATCAAGCCAAGAAAAATTAACAGGGAAAACAAGGAAGGAGAAAGAGAGAGAGGAAGATACATTACCACTTATACCAGCAAGAGCAGAATCAGCATGAGATTGAAGGCAAGTGACAAGCACAAATAATAAACAGAAATGAAGGAAAGATTTACACATAGCTAATAGAATCGAAAGAGTATTCTAGGGTTTGGTGGAAATTTCTTGAAGCACAAACATGGAAACAACTCTAACTAATCTTTGCAAAACTGCAGAGATTTCAACTTGCTGATCGCTAGCTGTAAATTTGGTCTACACATTTTTGTTTATCTTCCGACTTGCCATATGAAGTGTTGTTGCATCGTGCAACATGCCTTTGGCTTTGGGGTTTAGCTGAGGAGCTTCAAGTATTGTCTGTTTGTGTACTGTACTCGCTCTTTCTGGGTTAAGGTGAAGAATAAAATTAAGGAAAATCCTGATCAAGATTCTAAATGGTCCCCAGAACTCGCTTTGTTTTGAAAAACTGCGCTTTCCAAAAATTGCACAAAACGACCATTGTTGTTCTTTAAAAATTTACTCGTTACATTAAAAAATTACGCACTTTCGCCACTTTGAGGTTTTATTCATTTAACACTGGCTATGTTACTACTCATGTAGTCTTTTTTGGATATAGAATAAATTCTCACTTTACTATTTTATCATCTATTACTGACTATGTTACTACTCATGTAGGTTTCATAAACCACGGACTAATGATAACGTAAAATCATATGCATAATATAAAATACTATCATTTTTTTATAGAAAATATAACTTTTAATGCTACTGGCTTTGAATAATCAAAAAATACAGTTCAATCCTTTGATAATAGAGACAAATTAATCATCATACAACATAATTAAACAAATTTAAAAATTGGCATTTTCATTAAACGGTCACTTAATCTCCTCTCCTTCCACTGGTTCCACAATTTACAAACTAACAAACAAGTTTAAAAGCTTGGGGCGGATTTAGTATATCAGACTATCAGTCGCCCCCGAAGACCTCGATGAGTATTATTTTATTTTTTGGACTATAACACGTGAGTTTTGAGCAGTATTATGGGCCCATGTAGGCCCAATAGCGGGATTTACAGTTTCCTGATTTGTAGAGTACTTGGGCCGGAGTTAGGCCCAACAAGGTGGTAGGGTATACAGTATATATAGAACTATAGAAGATCGGATCCGGAAAGGGGACGCAGATATCGAAGCCTGCACGTTCTGATGGATGTAGACGGACGTGCTCAATTAGAACAGCTTTCCCTTCCTTTTCTTGTCTTTTTTCTTGAGAATGGTCACTGGGGAGAGAGGTATTGTCACATCACACCTGAATACCTGATGCTCTACTCCCCTTTTTCTTTTTATACACCTTTTTTTTTCTTATAAAGTAAATTGGTTCGATGTATACGCAGTCTAATGTATGAAAAGTTCAATCAAATCGGTAGACGGACTAACCTATTATGAGAGAACCGGAACCAGAACATACAAAAAGGAAAGGAGAAAAAGACAACATCAATTGAGAACTTCGATCACAACAAGCCGATTAAGAAGGAGCACCACATGGCCAGGAAAGCAAAGTGAGAAAAAAACATCGAGAACAAGTTTGTAAAAGAAGTGTAGAGCACGACTCTCAAGATGATAACGATGAAAATTTCAGATCTAGACTCTTCCTTTGAGCCTTCAGATTCCGACTACCTATCACCGACTCCTTCTCAAGAACAAATTCAAACATTCTTCTAAACAAATCTCGCAGCAACAAGAAGTAACTCGTACCATTATCATATACCGTGAAACAAAGAAGCTCAATTGATGTTAAGTGATAAATGATTCTTTGTCAAATAAGGAATCTTTTTTCTTTTTATTTTCGTTCTTATATTTGTTTTGTTGCTTAATGTTTGCCTCAAGTAAAAAATGCAAAATCATGATTTGTATGCTTCAAATTTGTTCTTTATTTTTATTTAATTTTTGGTTGACAATTGGTACTCATCTCATAGACTAAGTCACCTGTTGAATTGGAGTGAACCTTTCTAACGTAGATTTTTCTCTAATGTCGGTGTTTTGAGTGGGTTTTTGTTCATATTCAACAACGCGTTTTACGTAGGGTTTATTTTTCAAAATCAATAAATGATGGAGCATTCAAAGTTTCAAAGTAACATGGTTAACAAGAGGAAGACTTCCTCCTTTGTCCATAACAACCTTCAAAAGCTTATTTTCACCAGAGATGTTCGTTAAAGATGAAAGTTTGCGGTTTTTTATCATGGATTACAACGATTAGAAAGAAAGATTTTTTTTGTACCCAAGAGTTAAAGGAAAACCAAATCCAAGAGGATTGGGGTTTGACTCTAAACAAAGCACCGGTGCAGTATTCCAAGTGATGGTGGGTGGTGGTAATTACAAACCCTTATTCCTCTGAAAGTTGTGCAAAATAAAGGGTTTTTAAGAAAAACTGCAGCAGATCTAAAATTTTAAGCAAATTCATGTCAATGAAAGGGGGCGGTTCGAAAGAAAGAAAGAGGGGTCGGATGTTTTACATGCTTTTGTAGTGACACCGACATGCACTAGAGGTCGTAGTCCGGGAGTAGTGGCCGGAAGGCCGATATTGATATACACAAGGCGGTTCAGCAAGAAACTGCAAGCCGATGAGCCAAGAATGATAGCCCTGTTAGGCCATAAGTGGTAGCTTGTAGGCCAATGGTCCAAACCTATTCACAAACCCTAGCCGTTAGGCCATGAGTGGTTATGTTGTTAGGCCATAAGTGGTAACTTGAAACCATATATGGAGTTTTGAAGTTCTATGGAGGCATAGACTTTGTGGCTAGGGTTTGTGAAACATAAGTAAATAATTTAAATTGTTGTTTCCATGTTAAGCCACATCGGATATTGTCACATGTCCTCCTTACGTTAATAAATATAGTTGTCGTTCTCACATTAAACCACATCATATATTGCCGCATGTCCTCCCTACGTTAAGCCTCGTAAGCTTTCGCCACATGTCGTCTTTAGGTTGCACCACCTCATTTTAACCATTTCTTAATGTTAATCTTAATGTCTCCTTACACAAGCTAGTGTTACACACGATTTTTCTAAAGATTTATTTACACAAACATCTCGATTTATTTACAAAAGCATCTCGATTTATTTACACAAGCAAGCCTCTCGATTTATTTACACAAGCAAGCCTCTCGATTTATTTACACAATCAAGCCTCTTGATTTACACAATCAAGCCTCTCTTTATTTACATAATCAAGCATCTCGATTTATTTACACAAGCTCTCGATTTATTTACACAAAGCAAACCCCTCGACTTATTTACACAATCAAGTGATTGTTTTCTCAAAAAATCAACAAAATAGTAGCAAGTAAAAGTTACAACATAGTGTTTCTGAACTCCTTCTTGATCCATATGTTGATCTTTTGTACCATAGCTCTGCATAACGCGCATATAGTTCAATAATGTGCCACTGCTCTCTCTACTTTCTAGAAATAGTTGAGAATAAAAGAAACAGCAGAGCCCCAAAACAATTAATATTGAAAACGGACGTGCTTTTCCACCAGGGGGATTATGCTTAGTACCCATGATCTTGGTTGGGTGAAATTGAGCCTAGTCCAGACAACCCCAAATAGGAATATCCCTGCATCATATATATCATCATTGAACATATTGATAAATCTACGTTGGATAGCCAAAAAAATCGAGACAAGAGGGCTTTTCAAAATCGAAGATTAGTAAAAAAATTCAAGCTACACCCTTCACAAAGTCCTTTTTGCATGAGAACTATCAAGAAATAACACCTTACCAAGCAAAAAAAAAACAATTTACTTCAGATCCAAAAAGCAAACTAGTGAATATGTACCTCATATTAACAATCCAAATACCATTTCACTTCAAATGTAGGATCAAACCGTCATGAATGCATCTCTCGATTAAGATCCGGATTTAAAAAGAAGAGATCTCAACTTACTTTAAGGAACTGCGTCATGTATCCAGTCCAAAATAAAGAATTAACGGCACCAAGAACGATTACGCCTCACCAAACTCTAGATTTCACCCAATGAAAGACGAATAAAAAATCAAACCGTCTCGATGAGGAGACGAAAATTAACCAAAATCAATGTAGATCGATGTTGAAAGTTGGTCACGGCAGGTAACCGGCGACGATTCCGGTAATGGAGGCGGAGGCGGCGTCCCGCGACGGTGGTTGTAGATCCATAGAGGTAGGCGGCGATAGGAAAAAAGAACGAGAATTTGACGGTTGCTAGAGTTTCGTGTGAGAGATCTGAATCATAAATGCAATATATAGGGTTTAATATTTGGCTTTTACCCTTATGTCCCTTTAATTAAATAAATTTAAAATTAAAATTTTATTAGAAATTGCTTAAGACCTACTATGTATTTTGTGTAAATACACAAAGGGCTTTACTAGCCCATTTTTCTCTTATTATATTTCGTTTGTTTAACTTCATATTGATTTTCTCTTTTTTTAATGATATTGACTTTTATATTTATTTTAATGTCAAATCAATGTGATATTTATTACATTGATCAATGTTTTAAATATATTTTATTGAATTGATACGTGCTTTCATTATAAATTCTAATTTAAAAAGTATTTATTTTTTACATTATATATTAGGACTTTTCCTAATTAATAAGAAAATACGGAAAATAAAATAAAATCAAAACTAAAAATGGAACAAAAATATTGACGAAAATAGAAAGTCTCGGTTTCGGGACAAATCTGAATTTTAAAACTAAGGGTTACATCGTAGTGTAAAACTACGGTTTTATTTCAAGTTTTTTTAAAAAAAATACATAAACCATAGTTTGACACTGTGGTTCATGAATATTTTCTTTTACAAAATGCATGCACCGCAAGTTCAAACTGCGTTAATGAACTTTAAAAAAACACACACACATAAATTACGATTTGAAATTGCGGTTATGAATAATTGGTTCTTCAAAGTGAATAGAAATTGCGGTTTATGTGCTTTCAAAGTGAATAAAAATTGTGATTATGAACAATTTTGTTTCCATATAATTCATAGTTAAATTGTGGGTCTCCCGAATCTAAGAGGCTTCCTATTTTATCGATAAGATTTCCATCATTTGAAGTCTCCGGCTAAGGAGACAAGGGCGAGGCATTGAACGGTTTGAATTCCATTGCCTCTATTCGGCACCTTCATTGGACTTTTTTTCGATTATGAATTGTGGGATCGAATGTAGCCTTCAAAGGCGAGGCCCCTTCCTCCCCCACAGCCTCTTGGTTCACGATCCAGGAAAGCAAGAATCGAAGCGATCCAAGCACGATAGGGTTCTTTTGTTTTGAGCAAGCTCTAAATCCTATGCTCTCGTGCTTCAGTGAAGCCTATTTTGAAGTCCTTAAGATTTGTATTATGGGACTAACTTTCTCTTTTGTTTGTATTGGACTTGCCCGAAACAAAGGTTGGAACCTTCATTCACTCGAGACACTTCCGTTAGGTCACTTCGTCCTCTTAAAAAAGTAGACAAAAGATGTTAAAAAAAAGCTTTTGGGATTGAATGACAAGGTTCAAAGAAGCGCGAACCAAGATCAATTCATATGTGGCGCAAAACCAATTGTTTATCGCTATCGATCACCCCTTTTGAGTAAGCTCCGTAAGCCCACTAGCGCTAAGGGCCTAAGGCTGCAATCCTTCTAAAGCAAGAAGCGAGAAACTTGACTTTGAGAAAGAAGGTGCTTGTTGCCGCTTTATTCGAGTGAAGGGGAGAGGAGTAGTCCGCACTGCATTCACTAGTAAATATCTCTCTAAGGGGCAAGGTGTGGAAACCGCAATTTCTCTTTCTTGCTTAGGTTCATGGTCATTCACTCTCCATCTTTTGTTTGTTGGAACGAGAATGTCTCTTTTACGTATTCTACTATTGTGAGACTCCTCCTTTTAGAAGAGGAATTCAATATCCCGTTCTGGGTAGTCAAAGAATTCCTGCCTTTGAGAAGAGGAATTCAATAGCCGGTCAGCCTCAAGTCACTTCGTCGAATTTATGTTTGAAATGGCACTATGATGTAAAAGAGTTCCTTAATTGCCCCGTCAATTTCCATTATCATTGACAGGTGTGGTCTTGCTCTTCTTACATGCATGGCCATGGAAGCGAGTGCAATACTAGGTCATGCTTTGCTTAAAAATACCTTCATTTCTGAATTTAGGCGTTTGAATTTAGAAAGACATTGATCCTAAATTAATTAGGTAGGGTCTTCTCATATATGAATGCTACTTCCGGCCGTTAACTTCTTGCGCCACTACCTCCATTTCTAGGACCGACCGCAATCTAATGCAACATCTAATCGCCTTTTGCAACGATTGTTGCACGTAAGAAGAAAATCGAAGAATGTTTGCCAAAGAGGAGAGATCTTATTAGAATTGTATCGGTCTTAGTCTTACGAAAAAAATATTGTAATAGTGGAGGTCCTCTATTCCACCCCCAATTGGCTTAGACTTAGATTGGGACGGGGTTGTCTACCCGTTGATGATAGAAGAAGCTCTCCCATCGCGGATGCGGTGTTCAAAAAAAGGTTTAGCTCTGAAAAAAAGGGTTAAAGAGAGTTCTAACGTGGGGCGGACATTAAATTGCCTCAAAAAAAGGAGATTTTGACTTATTGTCGTTCAATCTAAGACAGAGCTTAGGTGGGTTCGACTCCTACGGGAGCGCGCATTGGCAATCTACCCATCCCCATCTGAACTCGATATTAGGTTGGTGTTACGTCTTACCCTAGAAGGGTTGAAGATCAAGTTCATGCTTTTTGGCTTGTGTAAGAATTTCCTTTCAATTAGAGTCGCGAGCTGGTCCGGGAGAATCTTGTTGCTTACTTGCTATATCCCCACATACTTGCACGCCTCGAATTTCTTTAGGTTTAGCGAAATCCGTTTCACTTCTTCCTATCCCCGTCCAAAACCACTTTCTATATATCTTTATTATCGGTTGCATGCTACCGGAACTACATGTAGACTACCGCGTCGAAACTCACTTTCAAAAGTGAACTGAAATAACCACCGAAGCCTAAAAGGCAACCGTTCTCTCTTTCATTTAGCTGGTCGTGACCAAAAAACTACTGCTTTCGCAGAAAGAGAACCTCCTATTCTATCAAGCAATCGATTCAATAACAGACGATTTGTTGCAAAGAGACGATTCGGTGCGCATTTCATTTCATGCTACTTAGAATGTTTCTTGAAAGACGAAAACCATCCAACCAGAAAACACCACAACCAACCTGAGTTGGAAGAACTCAAGAAACAGTTGAAAAAGATGTTGGATGCGGGCTTGCTTCAGCCAGCTAAGTCACCATATGGCAAAAAAGAGTCAAACTTGGGATTGGGCCATGAGTGTCAATCCGCTAAGCCCACCTTAGATCACATTATATCAAAAGAAAGGGACAAGGTCTCGAAGACCAATTCCTCTCATGAAAAGAGTCACTTCCCCGAAGAATTGCGCTATCTAAACCACTACCATATAGTTAGGTAGGGACAATCAATCCGTAGTGAAGGGAATCTAGGAATGAATGGGGATCCCTATCAATAAAAAAATTGAAGAATGCCCGCTCAAAGCCCTCCCTATGACCAACAACTAAAAACGAGTCTTGCGACGAGACGCGGACATTCTCCATGTTGTGGTTCCCTCCGGTCCGTTCCCGGGTTAGATGACACTTCTCTAAGCACACTCAATTTTAAGAGATATCATCTATAGAGGCAAAGCTTCCTCTAGCCGACACACTTCATTGAACTATAGCCCTACAGGCTTTCTCCCTTCAAATTTTTGACAAATGATTCAAGACCTGCCCTAGATCTTAATCTTTTTATTTGGTAGGGACAATGCCTTTGAGATAGAGTGACAAGATGAAAGTTTTGAACACCTTGATCAAGTCCAAGGAAATGAGCCCTTCCGTCAATTTTCATTATCATTGACGGGTATGGTCTTGCTCTTCTTACATGCATGGCTACCCTAGCTTTGAATTCTAAGATTGTTTCTCAATCATTGTCTTGTATTAAAAGGTAGCACTTAACGTTCGGTCAAAGGTGGGGCTCAGGGCCTCTCCACTAGCTAAGCCTTCAATCCAATCAATAAGCTTATTGATTCAGAGCTTAGCCCTCATTCTTAAAACCCATTGATTGAGGGTGGTCTCGGCCCAAGAAGGGGAGAGTGACCGAGTAGTCAAAAGCGGCAGACTGTAAATTTGTTGAAGTTTTTCGACGTAGGTTCATGGGTTGAATAGTGCGACTTTGAGAAAGCGGTCCTTTGCTATCTCTTGCGTTTTCTTTTCATTATTAACGGAAGTCAGCCCTACCAGCCATGAGAATAGAGTTGTTGTAGTACCGTTTTGATAATGATCGAACTTTCACTTCTAAATCTGCCACTATTGGTCTTTCATGTTCGTCTCATCGGATCAGTCATTTATTATTTGATTAGTCAGAGACGACTTCCACGAATGAAGCCGAGCTTCTCCAAATAGGAACCACCGATTTACAAAATCTCATTAACCACATAATTTTAGTGAGCGGCGCCAAATCTTTTTATGGATTTTTTTCCGTCTCTTTCGCTGTCAAAGTGCCTATGGTACCAGTTCATATTTGGTTACCCAAAGCTCTCGGTTCACGCGAATGCATTTTCCGGAACTCTTTCCCTAGATATTTCCCAGCAAACGCTTTCAAAGGCAACCCTCTCGAGTTTCCGGCTGGTTGTTAAATTGAAGTAGCTTTTCGTCGCCTTACCAAACGAAAGAAGTCATTAGTGTGTAAGATACTTTTTCAAATCACAATATTTTAAAAAATAAAATAAATTTAAGCATCAAAGCCCATCAAACCCAACCTATACAAAGAAGACTTCCGTTTCATCAATATTTTTTCGTTCCTAGTTTCATTTTTTTTAATCTCTTTTTCTTATTATTTATAGAAAAAATCTCATATATTATAAACTTTTTGTTTATGTTTTGGTATCAAGACATTTTTTATAATAAAAATTATTTAGTTTCACAAATTGTATACAGCAATGGATACTGAGTTAGTTTAAAATAAAAAGTAGCATGATATACGGATTATAAAGATGTAACAACTAACATGGGATTACGTAGAAACTAAAGTTTGTTTAACTTCCCACGTTCACTAATAAAAATATTGGACGTCTTACCTAATTATTCCATTCTAAAAGTACTATAAATATTTATAGTTCATCTATGGAGAAAGAAATGACACCATGCAAATAATTATTTCACTTATATTGTTATTTAACAGAGAAAAAGATCATGAGGTTGAGAGGTTGGAGTAGGTTGAAATTTATGAAAAAAATTTAACCTCTATTAGATGGATGATTGGGGTTAAGGAGGGAATGATTATTTTTGAAAACATTACATCATTGGTCCGTTCAAAAGCCTTGATTTTAATAGTATATGAACCTACTGGGAAAAAACAACGCTTTATCTTCGGCTCATTCGGCAAACATATCAATGACTCGTTATTGTAAGAGTAATTTTTAGTCGAGCTACTCGGAATCAGCTCGTCGAAAGCTCAACTCGAGCTCATACACTTTTTAAACGAGGCGAATATGAACCCATTCTAAAGCTCCTATAAAAAAATTAGAATCGACTTGTGCGTTTATAAACGAGTCGATCTTGAGCATGTCAATAATCGACTCGTTCAGCTCGTATTACAACCATGATTTCACCTACCAAGCTTCAACGAACATTATCTTCAGTTTTATCTTCGGCTCTAATAAGCCTGGTATTGCCAAACAGACGTCATATTGTATTGTTATTAGTGACGTAGATACAATATAATATGAGCGATGTTAGTTGGGCAAACAAAAAAAAATCAAGGGACTCCGAACGAGAAGATGGGACGCGTGCGGAATTAGAGTGGGACTCCCGGGGTGATTGCGGGTGCGATTTTGAGCGGAATGGGAGTGCACCCTAAAAGCCCTAAAAAGAGGAGTTCTGCACTCATTTTGGGACATCGCCATTTGTCCTCGAGAGGAATCAAAATAAAAGAAGAAACCATTCACCCACCAAAGTCGGTTAAAACAATGGATTGGGAATTCAACGACATAGATCCACAACATCCGAAAGCAAACCAAAGGGTAAAATGTCCACTAACTCAATTAGAGGTCCATTTTTTAAAAAAATTTAGATCTACGAGGGGTATGTTTTTTGTAATTAGAATTTGTTATATTAGGTGTGGATGGACTAAATCGGTTAGTTTAGGAAGAAATAAACTTGGAAATTTACGAGAGAAAATAGGTTCTTCACGAGGAAGAAGACAACGCTTGTGGTGCGTGTAGCGGGTTTGTAGCTCATGTGCTATCAATCCTATTTATTTTTAATATTTTTTAATTCTTATTCTTTTGAGGAAAAAATGTAAAAACGTTTTTTTCATAAATCATATGGAGATTAGAAATAAGAAAGGGTGAGTGAGTAGACGGATGATGACATCCACCCGTCGACTAGATCAGATGGTTGCCGAGGAGCATACTTCTCCTCCGGCTCCCATTTAGGTAGTTATCGAGTAGCATGTACTACCACAACATGTAGATGCTCCCATTCACATACAGGTTTCGGCGTCATTGATATCACATTTTGTTGAGGAGTACGATACGGAGTGAGAGGGTGATCCACATCCAAATGACATTAGTGATGTTGATGTTGATGAGTTGACGCATGTTCATCTCGAGGTTGTGAAGGAGCCTCACCCCGAGCATGCTGATCACAAGCCTCATCATGACGAGACATTTATTGTCGAGGCAGTCCAGTCTAAGGCAAGCATTCCCGAGCCTCCTCATGCCCCTCTTATCCCTAGCACGGGTTCTCCAACTATCCCAAAGTTCTTGACATGCTACGCAAAGCACATAGTTGAAGGGATTAAGCATGTGTGTGATTAGTGATACAAACGGGGGTGATCTAGATCGAGGAGAAACTTCGACTACTCCTTCTTGGTCGTTCGAGGCGGATCAAACGATAGAACTTGGTTGATGGGGCTTTAGAAACGGAATGCGGAAGCATACGGTCGATCCGATCTAGGTAGATCGAATCATCCACGAGGTGGAGCGGGATAGTTGATCCTTCCAAAGGATCCTTGAGTATGAGTTCTTGGATCAAAGACTAGATCCAAGATAGATATTGAGGAGGGGGAAGAAGAGTGATGTCTAAACCAAGTAGGAGGATTTTCCTTGGCTATACTTGGATTCAAATTAGACATGTTTTACAATGAAGGTTAACACATCCTTATATAAAGGGTGTTGCCTACCTATGAGCCAACGGGCCAAAACAAGTGCATAACAAAAAGCCCAAAAAGGGTAACCTAAAAGATAAGATCAAGAGAGAATATTCCACAAGAATATTCCTTCTTTTATTACATAATTCATAAAGGGAAGTAACTAGGGAAAATACTCAAAATGGCATGCTTCATGCCATGGCTAGACATGCCGCTTGCGGGTTCCTCTTAGCCGGATAGACGGATGGCCTCGCCATCCGAGGGCATATCATTCTCCTCCTCTTGGCTGTGAAACGTCCACGTTTGCACGGTCGGAAAAGAAAGGAGAGACACTGAGAAAAAGACCCTTCACTTGAACTTTGGATGCTCATTCTCGGAGTCGGGCGGCTTGGACTTGTAATCTTTCAAGATGATGGTGACGCCGAGCTTGTCAAATATGCCGTCAAGGCACGGGACCAAGTACCGGTAACAGATTAGTGACGGTTGATGGCGTCGATACTCCTTGAAGTTGTGCACAAAGCCTTTGATGGGTGGCAAGCCGGGTGGTATAACAATGACAAACTCCGAATCGGGCGGCTCAAACTTATAGTACACGTGGATGGTGTCGCCAGTGAGCTTGTCTACCATGCTCGGAACGGGCGGCTCAACTTTGTTGTCCATCAAGATCATAGTGTCATTGTCGGTGACGGATTCTGCTTTGTCGATGACGACTTCGACTTTTTCTATGACGGTGTCTTCCTTGTCCTCTTTAAAAGACTCATCATTCAATGGATTGTCAACTTGAAGTAGAGGTGCCGGTGTGGATTTTTCAATGACTTTGCTCATGGGCTTCGACTTTGTCACACAAAGGGGTGACAACCAACTCACACCTTGGTTGTGCCACCGCTTGGTAATCCTTGGGTTGGGCAGCCATCTTGCGGGCAAGACCCCGGGCCTTAAGATCTTCTAACTCTTGCTTCAAGGAAGCGTTTTCTCGGGTCAAAGCATCAAACTTTTGTTGTGCCTTCAAAATTCCTAGCTCACGTTTTAAAGCAACATTTTCTACCTTGGCTAAGTCATACTTCTCTTGGGAACTCAAACACCGTTGGGGGACAACTTTGGAAACTTTTTCTCCATACAAACCAAGCGGATCATCATCGTCATGCAACATGATGATTTATGACACACTACAAAGAACGAGGATGAACATATGAAGAACAACTCAAGAAAGTTCAAAGAAAGTTCAAGAACATTCAAAGAAAACTCAAGAACATTCAAAGAGATTCAAGAACAATCAAAGAAAATTCAAGAACAATGAAGAACGATCAAAAACAAAAGTAAAAAACTTGACCTCGATCCCGAGCTCTGATACCAATTTGATGCGTCCTTGGAGGTAACCAAGGATAACTCCGGATCTAGATCAAGCAAAGCTCCAACTACTCCTTGATTCTTTGTGCGACATTGTATCGTTTTAGATCGAAAAGGCGGAAGCGATGAAGATGGATGGAGAAACGAAAGGTTGATTCGATCTAGAGAGATCGAACAAGCCTTTTTGTGTGGATCAAAGGTTGATTCTTAAGAAGAATCCTCGAATATGGATTTCTTGGATCAAAGACGAGATCCAAGGAAGAAATTTGAGAGATTGACGGGAGGTTTGATGCCCAAGCTAAGTCAGAGGAAATTCTTCTCAAAAACTTAGTAATAATGAACATGAAAAATAAGTGAGGCAAGATATCCCTTATATAGAGAGTCTTGCCTACCTATGGGCCTACGAGCCAAACAAAAATACATAACGAAAGCCCAAAAGGGGAAAACCCTATAAAGATAAGATCAAAAGGGAATATTCTATAATGAATATCCCTTTTTATTACATAAAAGGAAAACATGAAAATATAGTCCGAAATAAGCTAGCTTCATGCTATGGAGTCGGAAAGACGAGACATGCCGCTAACGGGCCTAAGTGGCGTGGACGGGACCGGTAACCTATGCCATGGTGGTGTAGAGGCACGACATGCCAGTAACGGATCCAGGTGAAGAAGTGGTGCGGGCGATGATGGAGCCGGTGGCTCAGGCGATGGCCTTGGCTCGGGAGCGGGTGAGCGGTCTATCCGAGCGAACCCTCAAAGCCTCGTCCTCATCATCTACGGTCAACGTCAAAGGGACATCCAAGGGCGCATCAATTAGCCTCGAGATCTTAACAATCCACATTCATGGTTTGGCTTGGCCTACGAATTGGTGTTATCTACTTAGAAGACCTTCATTTCATAAGGGTCGATCATCAAATAATACAAGCATTCGTCAAGAGGTACCACCCTGAGACGAACACCTTTCACGTGATGTGGGGAGAGATCGGCACAATGTTTCATGATGTGTAGGTTATTATGAGTCTTGTTGTAGATGCCAGTGCATTTCTTACTCTGGATGATCAACGCTCTAGGAAGTAGTGACTCGTCGACGCGTTTGGACTATCCTCCTAGGAAGGCCTTTGGAATCAGACTTAAGTATATCGTGATCCCTTGAAGAAGGTCACCACTCGGATGTTGGGTGAGTCAAACGCCCCATGCCACCATTGCAACCAATTACTTGCTACTATTCATCTTGTCAGCTTTGGTAGTCGATAATCTACCTACGTGCCCCGATCATGAGGGATAGACTTGGTCCGTGATCATGGAAGGACGGACACATATGCAGAACACTAAGACACTTGCATATTTGTACATGTTGTTAGAGTACTCATAGGGAAGGGCATGAAGACAATGGGAGATTGCACAACACTTCTACATGTATGGTATGGTTTTGCATGTTCTTACTAAACCTCCGTACTTATTTGTTTTGAATTATTTTATATGCTGATACCATACTAAATCATTGTTGACATCATGCTCAAAGAGTGCATAATAAGTGTAGAATAGAATATGCATAAATAAGGGTGGTCTATCTTTGGATCTCATTTACCTTTTGAGTGAATAAGGTGGCTCAAAACGTTCAACACGCACTCTCATGATACTAGTATAAAACGAAACAATCCTAAAGCACATAAAACAAAATGAGATAGTTGAGTTCACGCCAATGACCATCTCACGACACAAACATACTTTTAGGGATAGGTTACATATTAGGAAGAAGTTTAACTTTTAACATCTTATCGTACCTAATTCTCTTCCCAACGTATTAACATTGCAATATTAAAGCTTCTACCTCTCGATTAGAGACTTAAGAGAAACAATTAGAGATTTCACCTACATAGATAAGTCCATTCCTAATGCCTATGTGATGGTGGCATGTCATCTTACCAACATTAACATGGAAAACTGACGTCAACTAGCGTTCAAATAGAACATTTTTCGTACGGTGCTTGAATACTCTCTTAAGGAGTCCATCTATTATATTGTTCCAACATTCAATCATTCACTCAAATCATTTCTTAACAATCAAGAATTGGGGCTTTCACCCCCAAGCCCTATAAAATGATCTAGCTACTCATGGTAAAAATGCAAAAAAATAATTAGCATACATCAAACCTACTAGCAAATAAGAAAAGATAATAAAGCTTATAAATTAAAAATAAAATACTAATTGAAAATATGGAAATTTTACTCACCAAGTGTTCATGGTATTCTTACTTGCTTTTGAGGAAAAACTAAAAAAATGATTGACTTCAGTATATTCAATTCTAAAGTAAAGTAGGAGAAAGAGTGTTTTTTTTTAGCCTCATTTTTTAGTTGGGAGGTTAAGAATATTGATAGTAGACGTCTACTCCCTTGTTTGTGTTTGTTTGTAAATGATTTGACCAAAAAAACAAGTAAGAAGGAACATCCAAACAAAGCATCGGTGGCAAGCATTGACAGGCATCATCATCAACGTCTCCCCTTAATCAATTTGAAGGAATTACAACAATATCATCATTGAAAACCAAATGAACGTCTTCACCAAGTCCCGAACCTCTTAATGTCAGGCACCCCCTCCTTTACGAGTTAAGCATGGAGCCCGAGGAACTTGGGGATCATTCAAGAAAGAACCGGACAAGCAGAAGTTAAGCAAAAGAATCCTTAAAAGTGTCCCAGACCGAGGTCCAGTTTTACCTTGGACTGAGTTTAGACTGCCTTAGACCGAGTTCACCATTGAGGAACCGAGTTCATGCTCTGAGCATGAAACTTGACCGATTTTTCAAAAACTTTGTCTGTTTGATTTCATGTCTTAGACCAAGTTTTGTGTGTTGTTTGTAGACGTCCCATTTGAGTTTTAAGTGGTGAGGATCACTCCCAAAACACTTATTTAAGATCATGAGATGATCATTTAGGAGATTATATGCCATCTTCTAGTTTTTAAATGTGAAATCAAATCAAAATTAGAGAGATTTGTGACTTGTTTCCCAAGTTCATCTTGTTCTTCATTTTCTCCGAGTATTTTCAAAACAACTTTCTCGAGGTAAATCCGATTTTTATTTCGGTTTTGATTTCCTATATATCTATGTATCTACTAAATGTTAATTTTGGTTTTAATTTAGTCACGAGTAGCTAATTTCCATCTAGGTTTGGGGATAAAAGCCCCGTATCATGCTTGTCTTGCTATTTTGAGTGTTGAATCATGATTTGATGGGATTTTGAAGCATGTTTATAAAACATATGGGTAATTTCAAAATCTAGTAGATATATACATGATGCAGGAGCATATCTCCACATCAATACACATTGGATTTATCTAACCTCTTGGTGGTTGTTAATCTTGATCTACTTGTTAAAACAGTGAATTCTTCCATGATTGAGTGTTTGTTTGCTAGATTTATCTTCCAAATTAATACCAAAAAAATGTATGATGTTGATCGTGCATTGTTTTAGACCCCCATGATGTTTGATTGGAGTAGATTTAAGGTTTAACACATAATCTTACTATAATTGTGTGTCTTCATTCAAAATGAGACTTGCTTTGTGACGTGGCTCAAATGTCGTTTTTTATATCTATCAAAATAATTATCCTAACAAATTCAGTAAAACGTGTATAGTAAACAATGGTCGAACCCAAAGGAGATATTCAACTAGTGTGCAAATAGATGATTAACAATTACTAAGTAACAAGGGAGTGTTGGAAAGTGACAAATAAGAAAGAGAAAAAGAATAGGATTCTGTTTTATGAAAAGTTGGAAAAACAACTACACTTGACCGTATTCTCTACCAAATCGAGATGGTTGATCCTAGTTTTCTTTGAAGTTTTCTCAAGTATTTGTTCTCATCCTGATATTAGTTCAACCAGCCCCAATATAACTTACTATTAAATCCAATCCGTAAACCTACAAGACCGAATAAAATAAAGCATTCAAGCAAGGATTATTGAGACATACATTAAAGAAACAACCCGTCACTCTTAATTTATGGTTAAATTACCCTCACAAAAGAAACTTGCAACTCTCTTATGTCAATTGTGTTTTGCTACTAGAAAAGCGACTTGAACCCGAAACTGTCAATTCCTAGCATTTTGTAAATCACCGAACTATTTAGCTAATCAAACAATGTAAAAGGTGAGTTGCAAACAAACGTTAGACACAAGGAGAATAACACAAATTACTCTTGAGATTTAATCCTCAAATAGTATAAACTTACAACCAAGATCTTGTATGAGAGCTTCAGCAACCAAGGGTAGCTAAGGGATTTAGCTCTCCATTCAAGAATCTAAACAAAACAAAAAAGAAAGAGAAGTGTTGGGAGATAAGAGAAATGGAATGAAGTGGAATTGAGAGATAAGAGGTAGAATGAAGTGTGAGAGGTGATTTATAACACAACATAGCACCTTTATTTATACTAAAAAATGTATTGAAATTGGGGAAAACAAAGGGACTAAACAACCACTTAATGAGCCTTGAAGCCCATGTTTGAAGTCGTTGTCTTTATTTAAGGATAGCTGACCATGGGTGCAGCCTCTGGGCGCCGCATGTCGGTTTGGGCAAAATTGCAACGGAGACGCTTCATCTTTACAGTGGGCGCGAGTGTGGGTGGATCTGGCCGCGGTTGCGGGTAAACCACGTGTCTTGAAACGGCCAAGACTCTTCAACTTTGGCCAAGGAAAACCGCGGGTGCGCCTTGGATGGTGCACGGGTGCGGGAAGCTGAGGCGTTGTGGTTGTCCGGATTGAGGTCGCGGGTGCGGCGCTGGCTGGCCGCAGGTGTGACTTTTATCCAAGCGGGACAAGGGCATGTGTTGTCACCACAGGTGCGGCGGCTTTGGGGCGCAGTTGCGGGTGTGCTTTAAAAAGTGATCTTATTTTCTTCTTTGTTTCCTTTCTTTATTTTGGCTCCGATCTTCTAATCCTGGAAGTTATCCTAAGAATAATAGTAATTATGACTTGAAAGTCCGAAACTCGGACTAACTGTATGTCACCCTAAGTTTCGGGACGAAACTTATTTTAAGGGGGGGCTGATGTAATAGCCGAAAAATTTGTAAATTTAATATAATTATGTTAATTAAAGTTTTAATAATTATTCCAAGATCCGAGTCGAGATCCCAAAACAATAACCGATTTAAACCAAATCGAGTTCCTTTTATTTTCCTTGAACCAGACCAATATGATTTGAAAATCTTGAAACCGAATCAGCCTGCTGAACCCATGAAGTCCACATGTGCACAAGGCCGAAACGGCCCATCTGACCCTCCTCCTTGCTTCAACATTCTCGGCCCACTCCCTCCTTTTTTACATCTGTCTCGGCCCACTCCCTAATTGACTACTCACCGGACCACGTCCTCTTTGATGTCACGCGCTACCTCCCTTCCTCCCTTGGTTTCGACCCAAACCCAACGTCTTCATCTCCTTCACCTTATTCGACGACCAACACCCATTTAACAATCAAGCAACATCTCCGACTTCAACCCAGGCGTTACGGTTCAGGAAAGGGTCATCGCATCATCTACGCTATTTTTTCAGATCATGGCGTAATCTAAACTAAACTGGTAAAGCTTTGAATACCTTGAAGTAAACTCTCTTGGACGTCGTGCCTTCCCTCTTGACCAAATTTTGACTCCCGACCACTGATGCCTTCTCCACTTCCCCTCTACAACCACCTCCGAGCACGCTGCTCTCCCTCTCTCTCATTCTTCGGCCGTAGATACCTGCCAAGCCAACCCATCATCCTCTCCCGCCTCTTTCCTTTGTTGCCTCATCCCTCTCCCCACGTTCACACTCCGCCTCTACAACCGGCAACGTACAATTATCCCACCTCCGCCAACACCCTGTCCAGCTTCCTCCCGAGTCACCATCCTTCCCCGAGCTCTTCTGCGTTCTACCATCATCGATAGTCGACCTTCCTTCAGTTCCCTACCACACCCACCCACCTACTCCGACGGTGCTGACTCCAACAAGACCTTCCCCCTCACCCACCTACTCCGACGGGGCAAGAGTCGATGAGACTCTTGCGCTATCTTAAAAAGTTGGAAATTAGAATGACAAATTTCACCGAAGAAAAGATAATAACCGGGACCTTGTGTGTTGCATGCTAATTAATTTACAGTACTTCCTTGTATGTGTGTGCCTTAGTGACCTTAGTATTAGAATTGTAGCTAACGATTTATAGTACTTCCTCGGGAGTGGAGTGGCCAGCCGGAATTCCGTACTAGGAATTATGGGCGTTGCGTTTACATAGTTATATTTTCATTTATTTATCATACAGTAGAGTTTATTTCTTTCTCAGTTGGCTGACGTACGAGTCTAGAGTCTGTAGAGTCTAATACGTTAAATTTTGAAAGGATTTGTTTTTAAATATTTTTGTGCCTTGTTACAAAATCCGACGTTATTGACGTCAACCTAAGGCCAGAACCCACTGTGAGGTCCTAGCCAGTAACGTTTCGAGTTCCCAGAATTTGGGGTTTTACATATATATCTTAAAATAAGTAGAATATTGTGGTAAAATTGTTAATAGAAACAGTACCAATATATTTCCTATCTTAATGATTTGTATGTATTAATGAATTAGTAAAATTATATAATGAGGATGCATGAGAAAATGACACGTGAGACGAACGTACTAAGAAAATGGCACGTAAGAAATTTTGATTTGGCTTTAATACTTTTAATATATTTTAATAGAAATAAATTAACTGAAGAGAAGTTAAAATTAATTTTTTATGTTATCGATATATTAATTATATTATAGATAAACAATAAAAAATAGTTTAGTTAAGAAAATATTATATATTCTAATTTTTCAATAATTATATAATGTAAAAATAAGTTAATATTGATAACTATTACGAATGTAAAGGGTGAAATAACTAATTTATAAAGGAAAATAAAATTTACTTTCAAAATTGTAATATAAATGTTAGATAAATAGAAGTTATACAAAGCTCATTTTTAAAATATATTTTTTAAAATATATCTTAGATATTTTTAAATGCCATCCTTAAAGAACAAAGAAAATGTAACATTTTTATTGTAATATTTTAAGAGTGATGTTAACCGAGTGAACAAAAATCGCTAACGGGACAAGGCGGATGCGCATTCCGACTGCCCGAAGGATAAATTGGACGCATTCGGAATGCGCATCCGCTCCAACCTAGTGTGGATGCGGAATGCGCTTTCGACCCAATAATGTCATGTTAGCCAAGGCTAAATTGGGGTTGATTCTTAGTATGGTCTCGCATGCGTAGTGAAATTGGTAATTTTTTATCACGCGAATAGTAACTATGTATTTTAAACATTTGTTAATTGGCGAGTACTTACAAAATAATATAAACATTATATATTTATATGTTAAAGTTAGAGTATGAAATAATGATCTTGTAAATAAAGGTGAAAATATTTTTCAAATAATATTTGATAATGATATATATCTTAAGATAAGCAGAAGATTTTGGTAAAATTATGAATGGAAACAACATAAATATATTGCCTATATTAATGATTTGTATGTATTAATTGATTAGTAAAATTATAAAATGAGGATGCATGAGAAAATGATATGTGGTACGAAGTTACTAAAAAAATAATACGTAGAAAATTTTGTTTTGACTTTAATAGTAGTATATAGATTAGATGGGAAGATGTTATGTGCAAAACATGTGTAATTTTAAGGGTATAATTAGGGGTGGGCATGGGACGGGACGGGATTGAGGTCATCCCAGTCCCGTCCCGGCTATTTTAAATGGGACGGGATCGGGACGGGCCTTGAGTATTTTAGATTGAATCCCACCGGGTCCTATCCCGGCTGGGACCGGGACGGGACGGGATGAGATGGGCCCAATCCCGTTAACACATTAGTTTATTAAAAGTTTTTAAAATTTATGCTTTAACCACAAAATATTCGTATATACCGTACTTAAAACGCAAAAACATTAAAGTTTTTAAATATTCATGATAACATATTAGAGTTCAACAAAAGTTTCCAAATATATATAATACAACACATCTAAATGAAGTTGGTACATTTATCAATTTTAACGGTTTGACCGACATTGTTTATTTTTTAAAATATAAGAACGTAACTATGATATAACTATATAAGTATTTTGCTAATGCTTAATGGTTCTACTTATATTTATAATTCTAAATTAAAAACTTTATTATGTACGGGACGGGACGAGCCTAGCGGGATGGAGAAGTTATGGCCCATATCCCGTCCCGCATAGTTTTTGACGGGACGGGATTTATATTTTTGAATGGAATCCCGCCGGAATCGGGACGGGATCGGGATGGGCCCAGGACGGGACCGGAATTGGCGGGATTTGTGCCCACCCCTAGGTATAATAGTAAAAACTAAATAAACAATTTATCTCAATAAACTTGTACCAAACACTAAAGTTACAAAATCTATCAATTCTTAATAATTTTCATATACAAGAATCTCCAATAATCTCAACAATTTCTATCTCAAAAATCTCAAAAAAGTATCCTTATTTGATACCAAACCAGACCTATGTAACGAAAATTACTTTCCCCAGCCATTTTAAAGAAAACGTCCGTATCAGATTTCTAACAAAAATTTTTCACCTGATATTTATCTTTACATATTAGTAATATTACATTGTTTTGTTACAAATTTATAATATTTTTCAATTTATGTTTATTCTAATAGAGGTAATAATTAAAATAACACAAATTGAGATACCTAATATAATTGTAATATATTTGCTGGGAAATAAATTGAAACAATTTTTGTTGCGGACGTTATTCGACATATAATAATATGTCATGCACTCACACGGTAATGGTTGATGCAAGTGCTAATGTTTAAAATTCTAATTTGCAATACTCAAATAACTAATTTTAAAGAGAAAATTATAAATAATGTCTACTTTCACTAAGTCATAAAACCAAATCGAACGTTGTCCGAAGCGATCTTATCTGGAAAATAAATACACAATATGTAATCACGTCTTTTCGTTATTATAATTAATATACAAGGGTATTTACAATTTATGTTTTTTTTAGAGCTTTGAGAATATTTTTGTAAGCGATAAAATGTGGAACGAAATTTATATTCATTACACGAACTATGAATTACCAATATCAATTTGATGGGTAGTGTGATAATGTGTCGTTATAATTTTTTTAAAAAAATTAAAAATATAACACACCAAGGTCGACCTTAATTTTTTTTATTACTCCGTCACATAGAAAATGGTCAGTTTTAAATTCCACATGCAGTCGTAACGTCCGCTGTGTTGACAATAGTAATTACATACTCCGTATTAACTTCGTTTTCATAAAGAAAAGAAAAAAGTAGAGACGGTGTGGTGAGTGTGAACAAGCTGAGCCGGAACCGCCCTCAACAGCAGACAATCAGTCTATGTACGTATGTAGCTTCGCGTTTGATCTCGGTATTATAAATTATGTATCCCATTCAGTTAAATACCCAAAACACCCTCATATGCCCGCTCAAACCTCCGTCATCTCATCTCACTGTTCAACGTTCATAAAAGTCCGTAAATAACGCAAAGTTCAAGGGCTTTTTAGTGATTTTATAGAAATTAGTACTTCAGGGCAACTGATTTTTATTCCCAAGACCTCTTTCATTGTCCGACCAACCCTCTCGTCTTCTTCCTCCCGCCTCTTCACTCTCTTTGCGCTTCATCTCCCTCTTTTCGTTTTCGTAGCTAATAAGCCATTCGAGCTTCTTTTACATCTTCTGTTTCGTTTCACAAATAGCGATCGGATTTGCTACTGGTTTGAGTGATTTTATAGCATCGCCTTTGTCTCCGTTTAGGTTTTGGTCGTTTCTTGGTGTTTCCATACTCCCGGTAGCCTTTTAATCGGAATCGCCAGAGTTCATTCAATCATCATCTAATGGTAAGATCGATTTTAAAGTTATTTCTCAGGAACTCGCAAAGTCTATTTAGTGTTTTGCGCATGAGTTTCGGCCAAGTAGATTTTGTTAGAGATTAGAAGACCTTTGCTCTAATTTTAAGCTAACAGAGGGATAATATAACGCGCTTTCACAAAATTTCATTTCTGGATTTTAAAAATTGTCTTTTAAGGTTAGCGGTAATATTAGCTATTTTAATATTTTACTTTTTAAATCGGGCTTAGTCGATGCATTTGCTTGCTTCCGTTGCAGGCTCGCAGTTAAGCTTAGGGAGAAGACGAAGAGAAGTGCTATCGAAAGTATTGAAAATAAGAAAAGAAAAAACAGAAACACGCTCATCAATCAAATATTCTGCGATAAATTGACAGCAGAAGGTAATGAGCTACTTCTTGTTTTCTCAGTATTTTTAGTTCAACAGCTGTGCCTGTGCGTATAGCTGTATAATTTTCAGTCTCAGACGCATGCATCGTAGCCGTACACGTGGATATTTACGTTTACTTTTGACGACTTATGATTCACGTTCACGGGGGTAGTCTCTTACTTGTGGGGTGAACTAAGGTTTGATTTTGTACAGTTGCCACGTCAGCGGGGCCCTCTTTGAGTCGATATCGATGTGGCAACATCGAGGTCGTACACATTTATAGACGCGCCTCCTAGCCGTTTGATGAAATGACTACAAGCACCAATTCAAATCAAAGCTTTTAAATTATGATCTTGATTTTTAAAGTGTATTATATTAAGTGGGTCCCATGTGGACTGTATAAAATGTGATGTGAGAAATCAGTAGTATATGGTGTGCATTGGCAAATTCGCAGAGAATCCCTTGGGTTCTGGGGGTCCACTAGTGCTTGTGGGCGAACATATTGACAGTCTTTTATTCTTATTTTTATAATCTTAATTACGTTTTTTGGAGACATTTTGGTATTGGAGTGTGGACCTTAGTACGTATTTTCATTGAGGATCTGGGGAATTTTTGGTTGCCAGAAGAATCCAAGGACTTGTATGTAGGAAAGTGATGAACTTAGATGCGGAAAGGACTATAGTTATAGCTTTGTTGATGTGATTTTTTTAATATAAGTCTGCTCACATTTACAGGCCTTCTTTCCTTTTTTTGCCACAATTACGAACCTTTGGACTTTTTACTGTCCATTTGCATCCCATGGTGATGCTAAATGATTCTTAAAACAGAAAAAGAGGTGGATTAGGGGCAATGGGTATTACTGATGATAGTTAAGGGTTCAGTGGAGTAGTTTCACTTTTAACTGCTTTATCTTAAAATTGGGTTTTATCTCGCTTGGCCTTCCATTCCCCGTTGAAACAGAGAATTGAATTTCTTCAGTAGTTTATCTTAAAATTGGGTTTTACCTGAAGAATCCGGATGTTGGAATAGTTGCTTTGTGCTAGCCAAATTAGGTGCTTTAATCATGGGTCATTTGTGATGACTAATGAATTTATATAAGATATATTCACATTATATAACATTTTAGTGTAACACAATATCATGTCCCCATTTTGCGGTGGGTTTTCTGAACCAAGGGCATGCTTTGTTGTGTCCCCATTTGTTTGTTCATGAATGAAGACGGTGCTAGTTATCGGATCTGTAAAATTATAAAGTTGTATGTCTGTATTTGCTTTTCATATGTGGCTTTCTACTTGTCTTTTATAAAGGTCCATCAGATGCCTTTAAAGTTTGCCTGATTTTGCTAGGATTGGTTACTTCTGTAATAGATTGGTTTTCACCATTTCTTGCTAATGCATAGCAAGTTTTATATTTGGGGCTGAAAGGATCAGTGTGGTCTTAAACTCAATTTAATGTCCTAATCTGTTTTAGACTTTTTAGTTCAGTTTCAATTTTTCTATCCTGATATTTTGACTGCCCCATCGGTCTGTAGTAGTTGTGAAATGATAAAACAGCCCATGTTGTGATACAGTTGAAACTACTCATTGTATGTGAAGAACCTGCTGCGTGTGGTAGATATGGCATGCATCATTAACAGAGTTGAAATAATTTAGGCTTTATTGAAACGACATTGTCTTTTTTACGTTAAGAAGACGTGACTAATCTGGTATAAGTTGTTTTCTTACTTCAGAGTAGGCCAGATTTGTTGACACTACATCCAATTCAGTATTACACCGGCCTAATTCACGACAATTGTATTTCGTTCACATGCTGAGGCTGGAATAGTAAAATCATGAACATGTTATTCAGAGTTGTCTATATCGTCCTTTGAAGTCTATGAAGAAAGAAGAATTCAAAACCTGCCCTTTTTTTTCCTTAGTGTAAATTCAATTTAGGTCTTCAGTCTTTTATGAAGATGCATATCTTCCGGTCAAACTTTCTAGTGCTTGTTGTAGGAGTCTGTCTAAGTCTAAAAATGGAATGAAAGAATAATAAACCGTAATGCACGAGTTTATAATGTTTGCAAGCTCCTCTTTCCAATTAGTTTTTATTTGTTAATTTCTTTTCCCAAAGGATTTGACCAGACACTAAGCTGTACAAACCTTGCATGTTTCATACACATATTTTTGCAACTTTAAGCATTGTTTAAGCTTTGTGATTCCTTTGGTCTGATCATATTTTTAGCTTCTTCTTAGTTCTCTATTCATCTTTTTTGTCATTTGTTGTTGTGGTCCGCCATCCCCACAACTTTTAAGAGACTTAAAATATGTAGAACCTCTCAATGGCAATATAAAGAATGTCTATTATTTGTTATATTCCCTCGATCCATGCATTAAAGCATCCCACTTTTTTTTCCCTTTTCTTTTCGTTCTGATCTATTTGTATCATCATCATAAAATCCGCTTTTCGTTGGTTGCATTTAGTTTTTGACCCACAAATCACTTTGCAATTGATAGTATCCATCACCCTCTTAATCTCCCTGTTTCAGATGGATTCATCTAAACGGGCTGCAGTTACCCCAGCTAAGAGCAGGCTAGCTCGTACTTTTGTGAAGGTTCGGCATGCTCGCACTGCAACAGGAGTTGCACCTGTTGATGGGTTTCAGAAGCTAAAATCTGATAAAAAGATTAAAACAGACCCAAGGATTAAACCTGATGGACACAAGTCATTTAATCAGACGGGTGAAGAACAGCTGAAGAAAGAAGCAGCCCTGGAAGCTTTGCTTGCAAGAGTCTTTGCTAGTATTTCATGCATCAAAGCTGCATATGCCGAGCTACAGCTTGCTCAGTCTCCTTATGATGCTGATGCTATACAATCTTCGGACGGGAAAGTGGTTTCAGAGTTAAAAGTCATATCTGAGCTAAAACAGTGTTACTTGAAGAAACAGCTTGATGCTTTCCATGAGAAGATGTTAATCTCATCAGAAATCCTAGAGCAGAAGAGTGTACTGAAAACATATGAAATTATGAAGAGGAAGTTGGAGTCGCAATTGCAGACCAAGGAGTCCGAAATCAAAACCCTTCACAACAATCTTGGTGAATGCAATAAGGAAAACAAAACCATGGAGATATTACTAAATGCCAGTGGCCCGTTACCTGTACCTGACAACCTCCATCTTTCTGGCTTAACCCCAAACCATTTCATCCCTGTTCTTCGACATACCGTTAGATCAATCAGAAGCTTTGTCAAGTTAATAGTTGGTGAGATGCTGTATACTGGGTGGGACCTTGATGCAGCTGCAGTGGTGATTCATCCAGGTGTTAAATACTGGAAACAAGAACACAAGTGCTTTACATTCGAGTCTTTTATCTGCAAGGAAATGTTTAATGGTTTCCAGCATCCAAATTATTCCCTCCCCAGTATATCCCTCCCTGACCAGAAGAATCGAAAAGGGTTCTTCTTTGAGAGATTCATCGAGCTGAAATCCGTCAAGGCAAAAGACTACCTTTCCCACAAACCAAAGTCAACATTCGGGAAATTTTGTAGAGCTATGTACTTAAGGCTTATCCACCCCAAGATGGAATTGTCTTTCTTTGGCAATCTCAACCAAAGAGACACGGTGAACTCCGGTGACTTCCCCGAGACGAAATTCTTCACCACATATGCAGAAATGGCGAAGAGGATCTGGCTTCTTCACTGTTTGGCATTCTCTTTCGAAACACCGGCCATGATCTTTCTAGTAAAGAACGGTTGCAGGTTCTCTGAGGTTTTCATGGAGAGTGTAGCCGACGAGCCATTTCTAGAACCGGGTAACGGCACATCCGAGCCAACTGTGGCTTTCACAGTAGTTCCAGGATTCAGGCTTGGTAAAACCGTTATACAGTCCCAAGTATATCTCTCTAGATCTTGATTGAAAGCTTGAACTTGGTCATTGAGCTTGTAGATCATTGGACCGGCCTAGAATGTGGAACCCACAGATCAATCACTCAATCAATCAATCCTCTTTTAACTGGAAAGCACATTTGAGTGTTATTTTGGTAATCCTTTACTGGGGACGACGCCTCTCAATTATGAAACCAAGAAGGAATATTTCTTTGTTGCTTTGCTGACTGCTGTGGGGACTTGGTTTCATCATCGACCATGAACATGGTTACTTGGGCCAGGTTTGTCTTTTGATCCATGGATTTCCTCTTTCTCTGTTTGCAAAGCCCGGGGAAAATACATTGAAAAAAAGTAGTTGCTAGGGGGAACAAACCTAATTTGTTAATATATGTTGCAGGTGAGATGCTTAGGGAGAAACACTAGTAGTTGTTGGCATCTGTACTATATTTTTGCGCCATGTGCCATGTTCTTCCTTCTCCTTTCTGTATGTGTTTGATAATGGGCTAGCTTTGTAATTATTAATTATGTATTAAGTCCTTTTGTTGCTCCCAAGAACCATCGAAAAGCAGACCATCTTTTTTCTGAACAATCTTATATGATTTTGCTGTGGATTCCTGCCTTAAGATACTTAACCTAGTACCTAAGATAAGTTCACCCTCAAAATATAGAAATGTTATTGGTAAAATACTATTTACTGATGTACATGTATTTTTTTTTTTTAATTAACCGGTTAAATTCGATATAATTTTCATAATTTATGATTTTTTTTGGTATAAATTAAAAATTAAACTTAAAATGAGGTTTTTTACAAACCATTTATTAAAATTATTTAATAAAATTTCATAATATTTAAAAATAATAATAATAACATTACTAATCTTAAATTGATAAAGTAAGGATTTTTTTAAAAATAAAAACTCATTTTATTGAAAATATAATAAAATAGGACTACAAATATAAATATAATATTGTTGTTAACTGGTTGATAAATGTCACAATAAATGTCAAGATTCTAAACTTTGAAAATTTTAAGGTTACTAAATGTTAAATATCATCCGATTAAAACAAACGGATAGAGATCGGTTTTCAACATTTGACGTCTTCATATCACTTTATCTATGTGACGAGAGTCGAACAGGTAAAGTTGCTCTAATGTTTCCAAATATGCGTTTATCTATGTGACGAAAGTCGAATAGGTGAATTTGCTCTAATGTTTTCAAATATGCGTTACGAAGTTACTTGATTACAAAAGATATAAGATTCACACTTTGTATTTTCCACGCATGGTGTTTTCTTCACTATATCCATTTACTTTAGTTTTTAAAAGTACAAATTTGGGTGGCTCAAGATGACTTGAGATGTGGTATATTTTTTTCACCCGGTATGGTAGATAACTAGATATACAGCATTTATATAGGTTTGTAGGCTGCATGGTCCACCAAAACCCTAAATACATGATAGTATGATAGATGTTGGACCTATAAGGTTTTAGCAGCTAACTCTAAGGTGGAAACCCGAGTGACTTATCAAATCCAATGCTTTCCCATAATAGAGGGCTAGTTTCTCTTTTACCCTATTATAACTTTGTTTTTTGGGTGACGGGGAGAAAGGTAAATTGAATCCACACTCAACATGATGTTTTCTTCCAATCTGAAAGACCTCAACAGAAGAATGTTAATTCTCTTTTGCCTTGTCTGCCTTATGTTCTTGGTGTAGTTGGCTTGTCGATATCAGCGCATTGAACTTTTATCAAGGATCATTGAATTGGAAGTGGACATTAAATTTAAAAGAGAAGAAATAAATCTCTTCATCCCTGTGGATCCCCCCCTTTGTTTATTGTCTTGTGTGTGAATTATCAAGCGTAGATTTTTGATTTTTTTTCACAGCAATCAGTACAATTCATTTTTTATTTGTCTCTTCCTTGGAAAATTTCATTCTACTTGCTCCTTTTATGGACTTCTAACAGTCGCACTGTGTAGGTGCTTTGACTGTTTGATATGATACGATTGAAAACATGTTTTTTGAATAGAGGGTGTACACTGTCCGGTTACCCGTTACCCGATAGTGTCCTAAATGTTATTGTCTCGTAAGGTAATGTATTGTAACTTTACGTAATCCGAGATAGGCAAGTGGGAGAGAGCATGAAATGGAAGCCTTGTCATTGCACTTTTTAGATAATTCAAGAGTTGTTAATCTTCACCTTGTAATATTTTGGAAAGCCTTTCCATTAAACCCTTTGTGAGTTGAAGTTGTGGTTGGGCACTATTTCACCAACTTTTCTTATAATTTTTTAAATATGATGTCTTTTGCAGATGTTATTTGTTGAAAGGATGATAACAACGTGTGACATTGTTGGATTCAATTGAGGGAGGGTGTCCACTCGATCACTTAATGTATCATTTTTGGGGGCGTGAATTACGTTTCGTTTCTGCATTGCCATGTATGAATTGGTTAATTAGAATAAAGGTATTTGCACGATTTTTTAAGTACGGTTTCCACCTTATTTTATAAAGTAGGTATTATGCGACCTTAATATATCCGTTCAAAGTACAGATTTGTCTATTATGGGCTACATTTGGGTTTCTCAGCCCCAGCCACTGATGTTTTGGGCCTTCCAGTGTGAGCTACAAAGTTTAAGTGAGTAATGTGGGCAGTAAAACAGTCAAGAATAAATATTTTTAAATAAGCTCCATATACATATTTTAATGTTATTTATATAATCCCTCAACATAATGCTAGAAAGCAAAGGGGGAATCTGCGTATGGTTTCATTATCCGAGATCATAATGCTAGAAATATCTCTCTTAGCTTTAGGCGGTGTGGTAGCATTTCTGCCCTTCATGATGAAGCATGCGCGCTAAGAGAAGGTCCAGTTTCAGCTTATGATCTTGGTTTTGAGAATATTGAAGTTGAGGGTGATTGTTTGATTTTGATTAATTCTGTCAATAGAATTTGGAAACCGCCATGGGATCTAGATCTTATTTTGTCTGACATCTCTTCTATTATGTTGGGTTTCTGTCATGTTAGAGTACGACATATTTTCAGAGAGATCAACGGGGTTACTGACGCGCTGGCTGAGCTAGGTTTTGGTGATCCGTTAATGACCAGTTCTTCCATTGGTCTGGTGGAGGAACTCATCCTGAAGGATGCTGTAGGACGGAGAGTCTCGAGGAGATGATCCTTTCCTAGTTTCTTACCTTGTTTGTCAAAAAATCAAATAAAAAAATAATCCCTCAACATAGATGTTGGCCTAGTTCGGCACTCTAGTGAGATTACTGTGAGGGATTATGGGTGCATTCTTTATAATTTCGGAATATTTTTGTAAAAGATTATTCTAATATTTTTTAATCTATCACAGTTTGGATTATGAAATTATTGGAGATTATTGTAAAATTATAATCTCTGAAATAATCTACCCAAAACAACATAATGGGGCCTATTATTCTCAAATAACCCAAGTGTAATTGGATTATAATTTTTTGTTGAAATAATCCTAAAATAATCTAGTATGAAATAATCCCGGTTTTCTATGATTGCCGAACGCGCCAATTATTTCATTCCGTCACTTTGAGTTTGATCAATTTGTTCCGATGAGTAAGGGAAGAAATTTTTATACGAATAAACATTTGAATCGTTTTATTCCAAAAAGAACAGCTCAATGCCGAACTAGACAAATCAACCAATTAGGTAGAGTAATGGACTATTATCCACCAATGCTTCAAAGTCAAATTTTATGAAGATATCCTATTAGAACACAAGAGGTATGAGAAAAAACTTTTGGATAAATATTAAAAAAATATTCAAATTATATCGCTTGTTGCAACAAAAACGAGTTTTGGTCCATAGAAATATGTTTAGAGGAAAGTGGGATTTGACTAGCTATATGATCTAGGGGACTATGTCTATTGTAAAAACGTACCAACGACAAGTTTGAATTATATGGACAAATGGTTTATTGCAATGAAACAAATATTACTATAGTGGTAAATGCATTGCTGCAACTATTTTTGCTTACGTCCCGTCCAAGGAAAACAAAAACCGAATTAATGATACACGTACTCACAATGTTTATCTGATCCATTCAGATCTAATGTCTTTTGGTGGGAATTTGAACGAAATTCAAAACTCATGTGTAAAACAATGTTGGGTTATTCCTCTACCCATCCGTAATAAACTTAAAAAATAAGTGTCTTTTCACGATCTACATTCCCAAGGACTTGAGTTCACATGAAGATGGAAAAAAAGGGGCCTTGACAATACCTAAAAAAAACTTGATAAAACCATGACGCACCTAAAATTATCGACCAATAGCTTGCCTTGTGTACTAAAAACCTTGCAATCACAACCCCCAAACACATTAGACTACCCATTGCCATGATTAATAGTCCAAATAGGTCCGCATAAACCTTCAAATTTAAAATGGTATAGATTAAACGAAAGGATTTCAAACAAGTGGTTAAACAAACACGGTAAATACAATATCTCGAAAATCACATGTATAACTTGACCAAAAATCACAATTGCTCAAAAATAAAGCCAATATCTAGAGTAAATCCACTTTCGGAAACATCTTCTGGAAAATGAAAACCCTAGGCCATTTAATTCCCAAATTTTGAAAGCGGATTTGTTTAATTACTCTCTCCCACGTATAATTATCCAAAATAAACACTATTGGGCTATGATGCGCCCTTGATTATGCCTTGATTACGTTGAACGTAGATGATGAGGACGAGGCTCTGAGGGTTCGCTCGGATGGACCGCTCACCCGTGCCTGAGCCAAATCCATCGCCCAAGCGACCGACTCTATCATCACCCACACCATTACATCACTTGGACCCGTTAGTGGCATGCCGTGTCTCCACAACACCATGGCATAGACTACCGGCTCCATCCACGACTTTTGGCCCCATTTGTGGCATGTCTCGTCTTCTCGATACCATGACATGGAACTAGCACATTTTGGACTATATTTTTACATATTTTTCTTTTATTGTAATAAAAGGATATTCATTGTAGAATATTTCCTTTTAAACTTATCCTTTATGTTTTTGCTTTTTGGGCCTCCCGTTTATGGACTTATTTTGGCCCGTTGGCCCATAGTTAGGCAACACCCACTATATAAGGATGAGTTGACTCACTTGTTTTTCCATGTTCAAATTTACTAAGTATTGAGAAGTATTTACTCCTACTTAGCTTGGGCATCAACTCTCTCTTTTCCATCCTCTCAAAGTTCTTCCTTGAATCTAATTTTTGATCCAAGAAACCCACATTCGAGGATTCTTCTCAAAAATCAACCCTCAGTCCACATTAAAATGTTTATTCGATCTATCTAGATCGAATCAACCTTCGCTTCTACATCCATCTCAATTGGATGCTTCTGCCCCCATTTCAATTCAAAGTTACAACGATGCACATCAACAAAGAAGTAGTTGAAGCTCTAGCTTGATCTAGATCCGAAGTTTATCCTTGAACGTCTTCAAGGACGCATCAAGCTATCAATGATAAAAGATGATTCTACACTAAATCGGCAATAAATTAATTTACAAAAAAAAATAGGACAGGATCTAAATCATTAATGCGTGGTTTTGAGAATTGATTATAAAGCCAAAATTTTATATTTTCTGATGGAAATTATCAATCAATGTTCATCCGACAAAACAAAATCTTAAAAAACAAAACAAATTTTTTTTCATCCCAATACAATGTACACTTTTTCATCGTCCTTTTGAGATTGCAAAACCACATATTTTTCAAATACTAGCATGTTATAAATAATCTATCAAATGACAATACGACGAATTACTTACATACCATTAATACTAACCACAAACGAATGCCGAAAATTCTCTACAACTTAAGAAATAAATTCATGATGTTACTTTGAGACGTACTCCTCTTAGTGACTTGATGGAATGTCGTCGTAAGAAACCAATGTACCTTTGATAACAACAAAAACACAAAAATATTGTCCATTTGGTGCTAAATCTGATTAAGGAATAGGATGACACCAATGTGAAAACTCCCAAGACAAAGGTTACGATAAACCAAAAACAAAAGAAAAATGAAGAAAATTTGATGGTTCCAAACACAGTTATGACAACTTTGTTTTTGAATTCGTTTTTCGTGATCATGAAGCTTCGACGATTGCCCTTGGCCATGTGGTATTAGTGCGTTAAGGGAAGGTTGATTAGGGTTCAAGATATGAGAAATGATAAAACTGATATCGAGAGGGTATTATTGTTATAATTAATTCCATCACCCATGTTTGAAAACTTCTTGTCATCTTTGACATTCTACACTAATTGTTCAATTTTCGCAAGTTCATATCCACCACATCTTTCAGGAGATTAATGATGTTGCGGACAAACTTGATACATTGGACACGATTTCTCAATTAATGGATCCTCAATCCTCATCCACGTTTTAGTTGGCTCTTATCCAGAATGATGCTCTATATTGGTCCACTAATAGACAGTCATCGGGTCTAACTACTTTTTACGTAACATAAAATTTTTAAAAATGATTATAGTACGAGATTAGTACAGTATAAAATTGCATGAGATACAATTTAAAACAGAAAATCTATGTTGAAAAGTGAGTAGAGAGTGCTTAACGCAAATTTGCTTAAATTGAATAAAAAAAACAAAGGACAAGGACGTAAGCAGCTAGAAACCCAAGAGGCGAAGCAATGGAAAGACGTGCTTGCCCAAATTTGAAATACAAGAAAGCAAACTAAGCAGATCGCTTTAAACCTTAATTTTGAATTACAAGCGTAAAGCAGCCCAAGATTGAAGACTGTACGTATAAAAAACCCTAAGGCCAAAGGTAAAACAAAGTTTGCGACACGTAAGGAAGCTTCATACTTTTGAAATTAAATGTAACTGCATGCAGCTTTAAGCTTACGTTTAATTTACTATGAGACAAAAGCAATCTCTGCCATGCTCTTCACAGTTTTGCATGTTTCATTCTGGCCCTATCCAAAGCCTCAATATTCCTTTTGTTTCTTCACTTCGTACACAACTCAAAGCTACTGTTGTTTTACGGTCCATTAGTGGAGTGTTTAAACTTTAAACTAGGTTAATTTGAATTGTACTTAGATATGCATGGCTTAGGGTTTATTTGAATTGTACTGCTGACCTCTCAAAATACACGCCATCTCCAAACACTGTCATTATCAGCACCAAATTTACCCTAAAAAAATCTCACAGTGGCTATTTGAGTTTATATTTCGAATGGTGTAAAAATGTTAACATTATAGTGGAAAAAGGGAGCAATCATTTCTCAATCACTGAGCTTCATCATGCATTATCGATCTCACTTTCTTGTTTCTCACACCTCCAATCACTAAGGTTTTTCTACACTCTTCCTTATTATTCCCAAATAAAAAGGGCAAAGGAATGGGTCATGATAACCTCTTGCCGGTTAAACCATTCTTTCTAAGTTTTTAGATGTACATACTCACAGTATATTTAGAGAAATTAAGAAATGGGCTGTGATAATCCTTTGAAGATGAAACAAATTTGTAAAGTTGAAATTTTCATTCGAAATGATATCATATGATACTCGGATTAAAAAATAAAAAAGTTAACTAGTTATTTCTCCTTTGTATTGTTAATTGGTTTTAGATAGAACCTTAATAGACTTCTCATATACTAGGTACGGGCCTAACGTGCATGGACCACACGTTATCTTGGCCGACAAATATTTTTTAAAAAAATTTATGTTTGTATCTTATGATATGACCTCTCATATTTGGTTATGGATCAGTAGGAATATACGTAATTTATTCAAAATGATCCAAATTCAAACTTTATTTCATTTTCATACGCTACATTTTTTGAGGGGAAAAAAGGTTACAAGATTAAAGATGAACACTGGAAATTGTAGAAGCTAGGGTCAGTTAGTTTCAATTAATTCCCCGTTTTGATACATTACAACACAAACACGTAAAACTTTAATCAAAAGCTTGTAAAACAATGTGTAAAAAACGAAACAAATGGATTACAAATTACAAGATCAAATTAAACGACCACAAATACAGAGAAGACGGTTAAGAGCAGTTTAATCCAAAACCAAAGCAACAATGTATGTATCTTCTAAAACCAGCAAAATTAGATCGAATTATCTTCTTCTTCTCCTCCTCCTCAACGCGCTTCTCGTTTACAACTACATAATCATCTGAGGTGACGACAACTCCAGGCGAAGTCATGAATACTTTCCGGTGAACCAACGGCGACCAAAGGCTGCTCCTTTCGTAATCAAAGTCGAATTCGAGTGCGTCGAAGAACTTGCTCAGTAGCCGATCGGAATCCGTCTTCGAAACGGCGAGGATGCATCGGCGATTATCGTCTCCTGTGATTGTCGTGGCGGTGGTGGCTGTAGAGGCAGGGGAGTTGGAATCGCCGGCAGGTGAAGAAGAGAGGGAGTCCGTCATCGGAGAGTTTGGAATGAGTTGGGGAATTTGTGAAGTGATGGGCTAATTTAAAGGTGCTAAAGCCCAGGAGATTATATGGGCCCCAATCTAAGACTGTTTCTGGATACTTAGCTGACTGGTCAAATCCAAATGGGGCCCAATGGGCTTCTTTTTATTGTTGGAGTGAAAGAGGGCGTAATAAGTGGTTATTGTGTTTGCCAACCAGATTTTCACACGTAGACTGATTAGCGATCATGGCATGGATTAGACTCGTAAGAAATATAAAAGTAACTTGTGCATTACCCAAAAATATTATTTGTTATTATATTTTTATAAGGGATTGTATATAAACTATTTATTGTCATTGGATAGAGTAGATAATAAGCAATAAATATTTATACACTTTATCTATAATATTATATAATACATTAATAAAATATCTAACCGTATAATAATTCATATTTTGATTTTTCTCTCCCTTATTATACTGATTCATATATTAAGAGAAATAGTACATTGGTAGCATATGGTGTTAAATTAATTGTTATATATAAAGAAATAACACAATTTCAGGTAACAAAAAAGGTGATTAAAAGGAATGAAAACCGTAACATTTAATTGTTAAAAGTGGATTTAATTAATTCTTTTCTTTTTTTGTACTGCTAAAATTTGTTATGGATGTGATTCTAATTTGTTATACATATCTCAGGTAACAAAAAAAGGTGATTGGAAGAGATGAATTTAATTAAGATTTGATTTTAATATTTCGTTAAATAATTTGTAATGAATAAACTTAATTAATATTTTGGTGGACTATGGTTAAATGCTAAAATGACACGTGACAGTGAGTATTTTTCTGCGTGACACGTGGCAAGGAATGATACTCCTATAATATATATAAGATTATTGAAATCGATATGATTTTATAGACTTTACGGGAATCGTAGCGGTAACGACGTTTCCAGAACCGTAGCCGTCACGGTTTGAGAATCATAGCCGTCACGTTTCCAGATTTTGACACGGCGATAAAATTAATGACGTTTACGGGAATCGTAGCCGTCACGGTTTCAGAAACTGTAACCGTGAAAAAATATTCACGGTCATGGTTTCCAGAACCGTGACGGCTACGGTTTCCGCAACCGTGATAGATTTACTTTATAAAATTTTTCAATATAGAGGAAGAAAACAAAAAAAAAAGTAAAATTTTCTCACTGTCACGGATCCCGTAACCGTGTTACAATTTAATTTTTTTTTATACCTTTTTGCCACGGTCACGGATTTCGGATGCGTCGTGCAATTGTGAATTCTTCATTCGTGCCTTTAAATCGCCCTTTCTTTTATCATAAGTATAATTTTTATTGATGCTTAATTAAAATATATAAACAATTTAATCTACATATAAAATTCAATTATTTATATTATTGAGTTATTAAACATTGCAATTCTATGTTAAATACGTTTAAAAATTATACCTTTTTAGCTTAACTAATCCGACCATCTATATATGTCATATATATATAAGAGAGGTGATCAAGTAGGAACACTTCTTAGAGTATGAAATATGAACCAATAAGGTCCGTTAGATTAAATTCCATGAACGTACATGATTTAAAGATATATATATGGTAGTATATTTTAGTAAATAATATGAACATATCCTTTTTCCTCTAATAGATTTATAGATTTTTTAATTAATTTCCAAAATAATGAAAATAATGGTACATTCCATCATTGACGATTTAACTTTCCACACAAACCTAGTCAATTTCCTCTAATATATATTTTAACGATCCAAATCTAGTCAATTTCTAAGATAACGATTCAAATCAACAATTTTTCATATTTTAACGATCAGAATATTTTAAATTTTTTAACGATTCAATTAAGATTAAAAAAAACATAAATTAATGAACATATTAAAACTAAGATATATTGCAATGACTTTCAAATCTAAGATATATATATTAACGAGTCAATTAAAATTTAAAAAATTATATTTCGGATCGTTAAAATATATATTAGAGGAAATTGTTTAGAATTGTTCGTTAAATTTGGTCGTTAGTATATTTTATAAGAAATTTGATCGTTAAATTATTTTCATATTGGGTCGTTATTATATTTTATAGAGAAAATTTGGTCGTTAAAATGTTTTTATATAATTAATATAGTCATCGTTAAAATTTTGTGGGTCGTTAAATTTTGGACATTAAATATTTTGTGGGTCATTAAAATTTTATAGAGAAAATTTGGTGGTTAAAATGTTTTTTTTTATCATAATTTAACTACCAAAACAAATTTTAACGACCAATCCTAACAAATTTAACGATCAAATTTCTTATAAAATTTATTAACGATCAAATTTCTCTATAAAATATATCAAGGACCAAATATATTAACGACCAAATATATTAATGATCTAATTTCTTATAAAATATATTAACGATTAATTGCTTCAACGTTTATTTTTGGGATAGCCCAAAAATAAGAAATTTGTTTTTCTAATTTGTATCTTATTTAATGAATGAATAATGAAAAATGAACAATCATGTGATTCTCACCTTGGGAAGCTTATTATGCACCTTCCATCATGAACGTACAAATTTTAATCCAACGGATCTTAGGAGTTCATATTCCTTAATGGTTGTTCCTACCGGTTCCTAATATATATAGGCTCGGGATCTGGTGAGAACCATTGTTACGGTAAGAAATAAGAACCTATATGAGTCGTCGGATTATATGATGGACGTCCAAGATTTAGTGAATTATATAAGGTAAACCGTGCATTGTCTTTGATTAAATAAATTTTTTATTAGGTAATTAAGTATAAATGGCATTTAAAATTATTACCGATTAGGAAACAAAATATTGTTATTGTGCTTTGTTCAAATTTGTTTTAGTAAATTCTATTATGAATATAAATTAGAAATATTAATGTTTTCTTATTTGTGTTTATATATTAAAGTAGTATTCGGGTTATATTTTTTTATAAATTTATATTTACTATCAAGTATTATACAAAGAGCATGCACGAGTATGTTATTTTTAAAGCATGCACGATAAATTATTATTGCACGTGTAATTTAAATATGCACATTTTATTTACCGTTTTATTTGTTATTACACATATATTTTATGGTTTTTTTTTTTGAAAACATGCACTAGTAAATGAAAGAGAGATATAAATAGAATACTTACTCGTGCAATAGTAAATGAATGAGAGATAATATGCACGAGTAAGTTGCATTGAGTGCACTGATAAGTATTGCATGATTTATGTTTTTTTTGAAAACATGCACGAGTAAGTGCACTAGTAAGTATTACATGTTTTATGTTTTTTTGAAAGCATGCACGAGTAAGTGCAAATGAACATCAATATGCATGTGCATGTATTGGTTGTGCACATGTACATTTCGTACATATATTATAATATTATACAATGTACGATCAAATGATATGTACCATGCACGTTAAGTTCAATTTATGAGCAAGACGTTGGAACGGATAAAATAAACAAAATCGAATAATAGTTTATCTTAATTGTGTCAAGTTATATATAATGGTAGTAAATATCTTTTGTAGTTTAAAGGTAACCATATATATCTATCCTAAAATATCAATCATCTAATTAATATGCAAAAATAATATTGAATCATGATCTAGATTGGTTCTTATTTCATACCGTGACTATGGTTCTTACTTGATCTTAATCCTATATATATATATATATATATATATATATATATATATATATATATATATATATATATATATATATATATATATAGATAAGATCAAGTATGAACCAAAAATAAGGTAAGAAATAAGAACAAATATTGGCTATACGATTAAAAAAAATTAACGTTGATGATTCAATTTTATCTTGGTATATTAATAACATTGATATGTGTATAAAGATATTAATATATGATTACCTTATACACATTTAACATGTCGTATAAACTAAATATTATCTAGCTCGTGTATTACACGTTTTGTACATGTTTCTTATGTATGTCTTATGCATGCTTCATATAAACATTAAAAATAATGCATGGTTCACTCGTGCTTATCCAATTTCTAGCTCTTGCATTACACAGTACAATGGTCTCGTGCTGATCCGATTTCTAGCTCTTGCATTACATTGTATATTACTTAACACGTTGATGATTCAGTATTATGCATGTGTGATGCACTACTATCTGGCTCTTGCATTACATAGTACATGCTTCTTATGCATGCATGGTGATTACTAAATTATTACACAAGTGTACATGCTTCTTATGCACGTGTGGCGCTTACAAAATTACTGCACACATGTACTATACATTAGTTTCCACCCGTGCTAATCCGATTTCTATAATTGTGCATTGCATGTTTATACGATTGTTTTGCACCCTATGACCTCATTCGTGCATGCTATATACGATGTTGTCAAGCATCAATCCTACACAAGATATTGCCTTCCAGGTTCGAAATCACCGGCATTGGAATACACACATAAAAAGTCTATGATTGCACGAGTTATGATCGAAGATATCTTAAAAGTATTTTGTTTATATAATTATATTTACGGGTGTATTTATATTACCATATGCACGTGTGTATTACATTTACCAATAGAAAATTGCCTTAATCGAATGTTAAATATCAACCGTCCATTTTGTAACACTCCAAATCCGTAGGACTCGGAGTACTACTGGGCTAGGATCTCACAATGGATCCTGACCCTAGCCTGACAACAATTTCACTGATCTTACAACAAGACACCGATAGATTAAAACAAAACATGAAACTGATATATAAATATCAAAAGGTTTATACAAGTACTGATGAGTACAACAAAACATAACCATAAACATAGTCAAATATCCCATCCCATGAGGACGACCCAGTGTACGGAGCACTCAGCAGATCACCCCTCTGGATCACTCTGCAATTCTCCTAACTTGCAAAGGATCTACAACACGGTATAACACCGTTAGCTAACCATACACATATATAGGAAGATGCTAGAGTACAAACACACATCAGAATCTTAACACATCATCATGTTTTCACACATTTACCCGGTTCATTATCTTTATAAAGTCAAGCAATCAACTCGTATATATATCCTTATAAACATATGTGACACGAGGAATATATAATCCTCCACCAGTGTTGTGCCAAGTCTCTGAACAGAGTCTGCACCAACTCAATCTGCCTGTCAGCTGGACATCTAATAGACTCCAAAGTTGAGTCTACATGTCCTATCCAGAGCTCAACCTCTAACCCCACCTTCCCAGTGAAAGGGTGTACTCCCATCTGATGAAAAGCCTTCAACCAAGTGTCTGGTCGAGGCCCTCTATGCTCCTCTGTAGCTCGAGAAATCTCAGCGGCAGGTGCCGGTGCAGCTGACACCTGTGTAACTGCAAGGGATCTCTCAGATGATCCCTCCTGTGCTAGCAGATCAGGGGCACGTCTACCTGCCCTAACAGCCTCCTCAACACGTCTAATGTACTCGCAGAAGGCTGGTCCTTCCATGGAGACACGATCAGACTCACCAGACTGGGCTCTCTGTGGCCCCTGTCTCTCAGCTGCACCGTTCCCAGTCTCAGGAACGGCACTCTCAGCAACCTCCTCCTGTATCTCTCATGCTGCTTGTGAACAACCCGCAGGAGTCCTACCTCGTCCTCTACCTAGAGGGGGTCTACCTCTACCTCGTCTAGCTGCAGGTAAGGCTCTAGCCTGAACCATCTGCAGAGGGGTGATGGCTCACGTACACGATATCCCAAAACATTTGTACTCATTTCAAAACCAAAACCTTTTGAAAAGTTAGACCCCTTTTCGGGTTCTGTTTATTTATCTATTCGACCTTTATCGTAGATTACAAGTGCCATTGTTGTCAACCTGGGCTCTGATACCACCTTTGTAACACCCCAAATCCGTAGGACTCAGAGTGCTACTGGGCTAGGATCTCACAATGGATCCTGACCCTAGTCTGACAATAATTTCACAGATCTTACAACAAGACACCAATAGATTAAAACAAAACATGAAACTGATATATATATATATATATATATATATATATATATATATATATATATATATATATATATATATATATCCAAAAAGGTAATACACTGTACCGTTGAGTACAAACAAACTAAATTGTACATCAAAATAACCCAAATCCCCGATACCGCCCCGGTGTACGGAGCCCTCAGCGGATCACCCACTCTGGATCACTCTACAGCTCTCCTATCCTGCAAAGTGTCTCAACACGGTGTGAAACCGTTAGCTAACCATACACAAATATAGAAAGATGCTAGAGCACAAACACACATCAGAAATCTTAACACATCCACATGCTTTCATACATTTACCCGGTTCATTATCTTTATAAAGTCCAGCAATCAACTCATATATAATATCCATATAAACATAAGTGACACGAGGAATATAAACCTCGCCTCTGGGTCCAATAACCAGCTGGAATGGTGCCTGGAACACTACCCCGTGTACCCTAAGGGAATGGGAAGTGCCCGAACCGTTTACCAGGTAACCCCCCTGACTCCCAGCGGGATGAAAGGGCAAGTTATTACGGCCCTACAATGGGCAAGCAATATACCATAGGTCGGTGACCATCATAACACATGTTATAAACATATAACACACACCACTCATGCACAACATCCTATACAGGAATGGTAACTAAGTAAGTCCCACGGACTTACCTCAACCTCGTAGTCGTCTCACTGGATCAACCTCAACTCAGTCCACTCCAAACTGGAGGATAACACGGCCTATACAAGGCATACACATATATCAAACTCCTATCACACAAAGGGTCACACCTAGACCCCAGGGATCCATAAGGGATCATATCCAACTCTTAAACCTCAAAACCCTAACCGGAAATTCCATATCATACTCGTCAACATCCGAATCCTAGCATGGTACTAAGTTCCTCATACTAGAAAGGAAAGGAACTACCTAACTATAGGTAGTCCCGGGACAAGACGCACCTGCGTGAACTAAGGACGCAGGGGCGGAGGAGATCACCCGCAGGCGCGACAAGTACAATCCGCAGGGGCGGTGACAAGGAACGCTGGCAAGCGCAGGCACGCCGCTGGCACGACGCGGGCGCTGTGACACGGTAACCGCGGGGGCAGTGACTCTCGGCCGCGGGGGCGGCGACAACGCAGAATGAAACCTCGCGGCTTCTCTTTAGCTCTTCCCGTGATCAATCACTTCCACTCTCTTCCAGATTCATACACAAGCATAAACATACACATATCAACATCACCCTATGTTCAATACATCTATTCCTAAGCTAAGGAAGAAAGAGCAAGGAAGAAGAAAGGATGAAGAAGCAAGGAGGAAGAAGCTTACCACTGTAGAAGGTCTAGGCAGGCAAAGGCATAAGCACACTCAGCTGGCTTCACAAGTTCAACAACCACAACTAGCATAAACAACCACACCACCACACACACAACTCTACCAACTAAAGGGAACAGCCAACTCAAGCTCAAGGAGAAGAAGAAGAAGCAAGAAGGACGTGAAACTGGATTGGAAATATGAAGAAACCCTTGCTCAGCAAGGTGGAACGAAAGAGGTAAGGTAAGGTAAAGCAAGGGTCAAAGGGTCAACAAAACCAGCTGCAGCCGCCGGAAACCGCAGGGGCGGGTTTCCTGGCCGCAGGGGCGGAACAACAGGGGAGCCGCAGGGGCGGCCTCACAGACCCGCGGGGGCAGCTAAGTCCAAAACTAGCAGCCTCCTCAACACGTCTAATGTACTCGCGGAAGGCTGGTCCTTCCATGGAGACACGATCAGACTCACCAGACTAGGCTTTCTGTGGCCCCTGTCTCTCAGCTGCACCGTTCCCAGTCTCAGGAACGGCACTCTCAGCAACCTCCTCCTGTATCTCTCATGCTGCCTGTGAACAACCCGCAGAAGTACCTCGTCCTCTACCTAGAGGGGGTCTACCTCTACCTCGTCTAGCTGCAGGTAAGGCTCTAGTCTGAACCATCTGCAGAAGACGTAAACGTAACTTAGAAGGCTATATATATATGCCATATGTATAGATATATATCAAATCAATCACAACAGAATATCTATATATATATATATCTATACTATCGAGATCTTCAGAGGGGTGATGACTCACATACACGATATCCCAAAACATTTGTACTCATTTCAAAACCAAAACCTTTTGAAAAGTCAGACCCCTTTTCGGGTTCTGTTTATTTATCTATTCGACCTTTATCGTAGATTACAAGTGCCATTGTTGTCAACCTGGGCTCTGATACCAACGTTGTAACACCCCAAATCCGTAGGACTCGGAGTGCTATTGGGCTAGGATCTCACAATGGATCCTGACCCTAGCCTGACAACAATTTCACTGATCTTTCAACAAGGCACCGATAGATTAAAACAAAACATGAAACTGATATATAAATATCAAAAGGTTTATACAAGTACTACTGAGTACAACAAAACATAACCATAAACATAGTCAAAATATCCCATCCCACGAGGACGACCCAGTGTACGGAGCCCTCAGCAGATCACCCCTCTGGATCACTCTGCAGTTCTCCTAACCTGCAAAGGATCTACAACACGGTATAACACCGTTAGCTAACCATACACATATATAGGAAGATGCTAGAGCACAAACACACATCAGAAATCTTAACACATCATCATGCTTTCACACATTTACCCGGTTCATTATCTTTATAAAGTCAAGCAATCAACTCGTATATATATCCATATAAACATATGTGACACGAGGAATATATAATCCCCGCCTCTGGGTCCAATATAAATAGCCAGCTGGAATGGTGCCTGGAACACCACCCCGTGTACCCTAAGGGAATGGGGAGTGCCCGAACCGTTTACCAGGTCTGGCCTGCCTACAAAGAACCTCCCAGACTCCCGGCGGGATGAAAGGGCAAGTTATCACGGTCCTACAATGGGCAAGCAATATACCATAGATCGGTAATAACCATAACTCATGCTATCAAACATATACCACACACCTCTCATGCACACATACAATATAAGGATGGCAACTAAGTAAGTCCTACGGACTTACCTCAACCTCGTAGTCGTCTCAACTCGATCAATCCTCAAACTGGTCCACTCCAAACTGGAGGACAACACGGCCTATACAAGGCATAACGAAACATACTCATCAACTATCTATCCTCAACATATACCTAGCATGCTACTACTGCTCATACTAGGAAATGAAAGGATCTACCTAACTCTAGGTAGATCCGGGACAAGACGCACCTGCGTGATCAAGAGACGCAGGGGCGGAGTAAGCAACCCGCAAGCGCGGCGGAACTCAGCCGCGGGCGCGGTGACAAAAGTCGCTGGCAACGCAGGCACGACGCGGGCGCTGCGGCACGGATTCCGCAGGGGCGACGACTTCCAGGTGCGGGGGCGGAGTCTGTGCAGAACGTGAACCCGCAAGTCCTCTTTCACTCTTCACGTGATCAAATCACGTCTATTCCATTCTAAAATCACACACATGCATAAACATACACAAACGAACATCACCCTATGATCATACAACTAATACTAAGCTAAGGAAGGAAGAATCAAAGAAAAGAGAAGAAGGACAAGGAGTAAGAACTTACCACAGCTGTGAGCACTCAAAGGTAGAACAAACCCACTCTCAGCTAGCATCACAAGCTCAGCAAACATGTACACAACACCAGCAACACAAAGCCACACTAAAACTCTATCACTCTCCAAGAACTCTCAAGCAAGATCAAGAAGGAGAAGGAAAAGCAAGGAGGACGTGCAAGGGCTGGAGTGAGAATAGAAAGTTAAGTGAAACCCTTGCTCAGCAAGGTAAGAAGTAAGAGAGAAGGTAAAGCACGGGTCAAAGGGGTCAACAAAACCGGCTGCAGCCGCCGGAAACTGCAGGGGCGGTTCCCTGAGTCGTAGGGGCGGAAGTCATGCCCGCGGGTGCGGAAAGACCAATCTCGGCCAAATCCAATCTCGGCTAAGGTCCAATCTCGGTCCGAAAGACTAAGGCTCGGGGGAGGGCTGCGTTTTGTAGCACAAGTCTAATTCCGGTGAAATATTCCGATTATTTGGTGTTGAAAAATGATGAGTTGACATTGTTGTGCTTATTTGTCATCTACTTGTATCAACCTTTTCCTAACTAAAAAAATAAAATAAAGGTATAAAAGTGAAAGAAAAAAAAAACTGACGTAGATCTACATTTCTCTCTTCCTCCTCAGGCTCCTCTACATGTTTCCCCTTCAAATCTCAATCTGATATAGCTAGAAAAACCAATCGATCTCCTTCTTCCTTTTAGTGTTCCAAACATTTCAACCTCAAAGTTGTTGAAGGAGAATCTTCCATTGTTCTCTACTAGGTAAATGGTCCAACCCCAAACATGTTTACTCTCCTTTTATCTTTAAAATATTGCCGTATTGCTTGTGTTTGTTCATCTAGTAGTACTTTGTTATTGCTTATTAAGTCTTTTCTTCTTTCTATTTGTTGTTTTTATATGAGGCATGTTTCCAACATTTACAATAAGGTTGCATCATGGTGGTTTTTGAAAACATCTTCAATTGTTGAATACATTGGAGGCCAATACATCAATTTTACAATATTGATCTTGATTTTTTTATATATTTTGATATGGTTAAATGGTCGAGGAGGAGGTTGATAATTGTGAATTTAGTAGGGTTGATGTTATCTATCATAATTGTCTTGGTCAGAATTTTCAAATATGCACTAATGTTATAACGAGGATTGATGGAGATGATGATGTTTATGTAATGTCTAACCATGCCTCGACAATTGTTGAGGTGGACATGTACATTGTACACGAAGTGGTATGATCACGTTGGAGTATAAATTGTCTTGATTGTCAACATTAATCCTTCTATTCAACAACTAAATGCATAAGTAGATATGTGTAGTGGATGTGAGACGTTTTAAATGCATAAGTAGATATGTGTAGTGGATGTGAGACGTTTAGCAATGAAGAATATTTAAATTAAAGAAAAAAAAAAGTGAATGAAGAGATTGTTAATTCTAAATTATATAATGAAGATGAATATTGTTCGCTCGAAACGAGTGCATAATTTTAAATTTATATTGCTCGAAATAAATACCAAAAACTACTAGCGACCCCACAGTGTATGTGTCGTTACGTAGTATGGTAAGTATTTTGAGATCGAACACAAAGACTAAGGTTATTTACACAAATGATCAAGGAACAATAGAGATCTAAGATAAGAAAAAATGGAGAGGGAGAAGGGTTGAAAATTCCATATTTTGTGGGTTTTTAAGTTGTTCTTGATTAATGATTAATGTCAATAAAAACAATGAATAAAGCTAAAACAAACAACAATTGATATCAAATGGTAGGAAGAGAGATTCTAAGGTTTCAAGATAGTTATCTATGGCATTGAACTCAAGCTAACTTGCAATTGCTTTGGTAATATTGCTACAAGGATGGATGTTATCTAATGATGATCTATTACAGGGGAGGTATGAAGATCATCTAATTTCAATCCAAACTACCTATTATTGGGTAAGTCTCAAGACAACTAGGATGGAAATTCAACACAAATTGGCTTCTCTACCTAAGGACCAAGCAACTCTTTACCGGGTAAGTCTCAGAAATTGCTTAACTTAAATAGTAATCCAACATATCACATTCCGATAGAGGGTTTTTCACCTCTACTACCTAATGTTCATCATCATCTATATCCAAGGAAGGAAATTACCGGGTAAGTCTCATCCCTAACTTGGGTTGCTAGCTTAGAGATCTAACCTAGATTAAGTTCAATCAACACTAGAATTTACACAACTTTGTACCAAAACAACATGCAACCTAAGCAATCATCACCCAAGCCATAAATAACTCTCCATTCACCCTTAGAATCACAAGGATTCTAGCTAACAATATACATAGCAAAATCTGGATATAAAAGAGAAGAAATCAAACAACTCATGATATTTAAATTCAGGGAAAGAAGGTACAAACTCAATAACTTAATTTTCAAGGATTCACGAAAACGAAATACACGACAACTGCTTAGTTTACTTGCCAAAATATGAGAAATATGTGTTTTTTCTACCTAAAATCAACTAGAAAAAGAAGAAGGAAGATGTTTGAGAGGTGCAAAGGAAGATACAAATAAGATCAAACATCAGCCCCAACTCTGGCACAAGGCCTGCTAGTCCTCTTATACACAAAGTCAGAAAAGCAAGGGTAAGAAATCTGAAAAGTTCTGAAAAGTGAGCTCACAAGTTGCAGAGAGGAAATCTCGGCACCACTTGCTTGCAATTTCAGGCCGAGATTTCCATCTTCCCTTGAAATTTGTTGAGCTGCTTCAAATCTCGGGTCTTGGGCTCAAAATCTCGGGCCAAGGTAGGTGTCGAAGTTGCACTCGACTTCTTTATCTCCTCGTCAATTAAATCATTTCTTTAAATCTCGGCCAAGGTTTTTCCTTGCTCATCCGAGATTTAACATAAAGCTTTTGTTTGCTCCTTAGCTTAACTTCCTTGCCTCTCTTTCTCACATTGAGCTTCTCCTAGCCTTCCAAGGCACGCTCCACTCCGAGGCTCTATCGGCAAAAGCATGACTTCCTCTAATACATCGTTTAGGTCCAAAATGCGTCATTTCACCTACAAAATCCACCAAAGAGTGTAGACATCTATACTTGCAAAGTAAACCAAAACAAGTCTAAACGACACAAACTAAGGCTTACTCATGCTAAAGGGAAGGGAAAATCTATCTAAATGCGTGCCTAAATTATGACAATAAACCAGGTTATCAAATATGTTCATTAGAAGAGTATTATGGCAAATTTTCTAATCTTAGTGGTGAGGAAATTGAAAGCGAGAAAAAAAACATAAACTAAAGTTTATGTTAATGGATACATAAAAACATATTTCAACAAGTGAAATGGGCTCTAGGTATGAAGTTTGCATCTCCTACAATCTTTAGGGGCATGGTTGCAAGATATGTTGTTGGTCTTCTTTATTGTATTAGTTGGTGTAGGAATAAGCATATGAAAAAGTTAGAGGCCAAATGTTTAAATAGTTGCTCACCGAGGATATGTGCATCTTGAGATGCAAAAGAGAATCTTTTAAAATCAATAGCTTGAATGATACACATGTGTAGTAGGAAAAACTATAAAAGCATTCAAGTGAAGTCATCTTTCTTAACCAAGGAGTTTGTTGTGTATTACAAGATAAATCCACATTGGAATTCCAAAATTTTGAGGAAGCTAGTTAAAGAGATGACAAATAAGTAGAAACAATGCCAAACTCATCATTTTTTCGGCGCCACATCAACAAAGTAATCGGAATATTTCACCAGAATTAGACTTGTGCTACAAAACGCATCTACTCCTTAAAGTTGGTGTTATTTATCACCATTTTGCATGTGCAATATCACGTGTGATTATAGTATTATGTATATGATAATAAACTATTAACATAATTATAGTACATTAAGCATATGTAACACATATATGTTAAATATATTATAGTTTTTGAATAACTTTTATATTAAAATATATATCAATAAATTATAAAAGTTGTTTGTCCGAGTACCAGCCCGGGCTAGTACACAAGTCCAAACCCGACAACCGGGTTCGATACAAATCAGATTCAAATAAACGGACTTGATTGTTGGCCAACTGCCCATTAAATTTAAACTCCAATAAGCTTGAAGTTTCCAAATGGACCCCAAGTGCCTAGTCAATCAAGTCCATAATCCGAAAATTTATCATCTACAAATTTATTTTACTAATAAATTTATATTTGAGTAAGTACTTTATTTTTAATAGTTTAGTGAGAACGAATTAAAATAAAAAATTTTCCATCTCCACAATTCCATAATATATAAAAAAAATTAAATTAAGAAAATTGATAAATTTCATCCCATAGTCACTGTAATAATGAGGGTCCGTTCGGTTGAGTCAAAATGAAGGGGAGGATGAAGGTGAAGTGTCCTTTTCAATTGTATAATGTTATTCGGTTGACGATTTAAAGATGAGTTAAAGTTTAAAATATAGAATGAAGAGGATTAAAATGAAGGAAATTTTTTTAGCTCATGCCACAAACTCAAGGAATTGAAAAGGATGATGGATTCACCATTTAACAATTATAACTGATGCGACCTTGGATATGTTAAATGACGAACTCCGGATCTAGATCAAGCTAGAGCTGTAACTACTCATTTGTTGATGTGGAAGTGGGAGCTTGGATAGAACTTGATAGGCAGAAGCGATTGAGATGAATGCGGAAGCAAATGTTTGATTCGATCTAGGGAGATCGAGCAAGCTATTATAGTGGATTTGAGAGTTGATTCTTTAGAAGAATCCTCGAATGTGAGTTATTGGATCTAAGACTTAGATCCAAGGAATAACTTGGAGGGGATTGAAGAGGAAGTGATGCCAAAAATCAAGAGAGGATTTTCCTTAAATAAACTTGATTAAAATGAACATGATTTACAAGTGAGGACAATCATCCCTTATATAGTGGATGAGGGCCAAACCAAAAAGTTGGAAATTAAAGGACGGAAATAAATAATGGGAATTAAAGTCGGGGCTAACTCCCTAAACGAAAGGTCTAGACTATCAATGGTCGGAATTTAATCCCGAAATTAAGTTTCGGAATTAAAGTTCCGAAAATAAAAAGTCTATCATTTAAAAGTGCAAAATAGGGAAATATAATAAAATATGCTAGCTTAATGCAGTGGCGCCAGAAAAGACGAGACATGCCGCTAACGGGGCCAAGTGTGGACGGAACCGATAGCCTATGCCATGCGGAGTGGAGACATGAAATGCAACTAACGGGTCCGAGAGACGTGATGGTGTGCATGATGATTGAACCGGTAGCTTGGACGATGGCTTTGGCTCGGGAACGAGTGAGCAGTCCATCAGAGCGAACCCGCAAAGCATCGTCCTCCTCATTTACGGTCATGGTGGTCAAGGGTGCATCACTAACCCTCTTTTTTGTGCATGCTATTAAGTATTCACCCTCACGTCACAAAATTTGGTGAGTGATTCCTTTCCGCCAATCCATTAGTTTTAGGTTCATAGCAAATTTTTTCACATTCAACTTTAAGAGTTTTCTACATTTTTTTCTTGAACGTTTTCGGGTATACAAAAATTGTATCGATTCTGCATTGGATTGAGTATCGAAAAACATAAGCTTATGTATTAAGGTATACAAGAGATCATAGAATAGTATATATATTATACTATTGACCAATTTTGGTATATGCAACATACTTATGCTTGAAATCATCATCATAGAATAATTCACACATAAATGTAAGTTCAAGGTTTACAATCCAAAGATGAAGCAATACTTAGGAAACAAGGTGCAACGAAGCAAATCACCAAGATAAAAAAAAATATGACCGGAGATTTGTTGCTCCGTGAGCCCCATCTTCCACAATAGACGAGGAGGAGATAGTGTGAATAGAACAAAATCGCACGTGGTGGAAGAGATAATTAAATATGCTCTGTTCAGATCCATTCTTCTCTCAACGTTTGTAGCATGAGAGACACACAAATGCTTTAAAAAAATTATGCATACTCATTTTTGTAATTTATAAATAATAATCTTTCTAATCAAACATCCACCAACTTAATTTTTATTCATCTCTTTCGTCTTTATTTTTCATTTTCATTATCATCTTCAACTTTAATTTTATGTACGAGTTTTGTTCAACCGAACGGACCCTGAATCTATATACTCTACTAAACACAACCGTCATAATGCTGATGTGCTAGTCTCAAAAATTTTCTCCCAATAAACCTTTTTACTAAATTATTAATTAAATCATAAAATCCTATAACTAAAACATCTATCTAAAACTTCTCAAGTACGTTAAAACAATATCTACTAAATTATTAATTAAACCATAAAATTATTTTAACTAAAACATCTATCTAAACTTCTCCGGCGTTAAAACCATATCTAAATTTTAATTTTGATATATCGAAATCTACTAAATCAATGATATCTACCGACATCTCTTGTAAGTTAGTTGCCGATAAAACCTAAACTTCTCTTGTACGTTAAAACTCTCACACTATATATACATATCATATCCCATCGTTGTGATAGCCCTTTTCTTTCGGACCGAGATCGGACCATAGCCGAGATTGGCTTTGGCCGAGATTGGTCTTGCTGCACCCGCGGGCACATTTGCCGCCCCTGCGGCCCTGTGATCCGCCCTTGCGGGTTACGGCGGCTGCAGCCGGTTTTGTTGACTTCCTTGACCCGTGCTTTACCTTCCTCTTCGTTTCTTCCCTTACCTTGCTGAGCAAGGGTTTCATTCCATTTCTCATTCCACTCCAGCCCTCTTTACGTCCTTCTTGCTTCTTCGTCCCTTCCCTTGATCTTGCTTAAGTTTCTCTTGAAGTTGTGCTTGAGTTGGTGTTGTTGGTTGTGGTGTGTATGTTGCTGAGCTTCAGAGGCCAGCTGAGAGTTTGTTTTGTACTTCCTTGGGTGATCACAGCAGTGGAGGTGAGCTCCTTGCTTCTCCTTCCTTCCTTTTCTTTCTGTCTTTCTTCCCTTGAGCTTAGGTTTAGATGTATGTTGATCATAGGATGATGTTTAAATGTGTAGTTATGTATGTGTATGAATCTGGAAGAGTATAAACGTGGTTTGATCAAGTGAAGAACCGAAGAGAAGCCGCGAAGTTGCCTTCTGCACTGTCGCCGCCCCCGCGGCAAGAGCCACCGCCCCGCGGCTACCGTGCCACAGCGCCTGCGTCGTGCCAGCGGCGTGCCTGCGTTGCCTGCCTGTGTTCTGTGTCACCGCCCCTGCGGCTTCACCTTCCGCGCCTGCGGGTGACCCTTCCACCCCTGCGGTCTTAGTTCACGCAGGTGCGTGTTGTCCCGGAACTACTTATAGTTAAGTAGTTTCCTTTCCTTTCTAGTACGGGAACTAGTATCATGCTAGGTTTCGGATGATGTTGAGTATGACATAGTTATGCCGGTTACGGCTTTGAGGTTTACGAGTTGGAATTGATCCCTTATGGATCCCTTGGGTCTAGGGTGACCCTTTGTGTATGATAGGATTGTGATATATATCTGTGTGCCTTGTATAGGTTGTGTTGTCCTCCAGTTGGAGTGGACGTTTCTGGGTTTTGCTCGTAGCGAGATACTTTTGAGATTGAGGTAAGTCCATAGGACTTACTTAGCTGCCATCCTTATATTGGATGTGTGCATGAGTGGTGTTTGTTATATGCTTATAGCATGCTTCATGTTGGTCACCGACCTATGTTATATTGACCGCCCATTGTAGTGGTTGTGACAACTTACCCTTTCATCCGTAGAGGAGTCTGGGAAGTTCTTTGTACGCTAGCTAGACTTGGTATACGGGAAAGGTACTGATACCACTCCTTATGGTATACGGGAAGGTGCTGATACCACTCCAGCTAGCTATTGCACGCAGAGGCGAGGATTATATTCCTCGTGTCACTTATTTTCATATACTGATTTATATACTCCTGTGTGTTTAACGTTATAAAGATAATAAACCGGGTAAATGTGTGATATCATGTTGATGTGTTATGTTTATATGATGTGTGGTTGTGCTCTTGCCTATCTTATATTTGTGTATGGTTAGCTAACGGTTTTATACCGTGTTGTAGATCCTTTGCAGGTTAGGAGAACTGCAGAGTGATCCGGAGGGGTGATCTGCTGAGGGTTCCGTACACAGGGCGTACTCGTGGGTTTTGGGTTATTTATATTGTACGGATTTATGGTTGACTTTTGTACTCACAGTACTGTGTATTACTTTTGATATATATATATACATCAGTTTTATGTTTTGTTTTAATCTATCAGTGCTTGTTGTAAGATTCAGTGAAGTTGTTGTCAGGCTAGGGCCAGGATCCATTTGTGAGATCCTAGCCCAGTAGCACTCCGAGTCCTACGGATTTGGGGTGTTACAAAGTTGGTATCAGAGCCCAGGTTGACAACAATGCACTAGTAATCTGCAATAAAGTTCGAATAGATAAATAAACAGAACCCGAAAGGGGTCTGACTTTTCAAAAGGTTTTGGTTTTGAAATGAGTACAAATGTTTTGGGATATCGTGTACGTGAACCATCGCCCCTCTGAAGATCTCGACAGTATAGATATATATAGATATTCTGTTGTGATTGATCTGTGATATATATCTATACATATGGCATATATATAGCCTTCTAAGATAGGTTTACGTCCTCTGCAGATGGTTCAGACTAGAGCCTTACCTGCAGCTGGGCGAGGTAGAGGTAGACCCCCTCTAGGTAGAGGACGAGGTAGAGTTCCTGCTGTTGACCACGCGCAACAGAGGAGATACATGAGGAGGTTGCTGAGAGCGCCGTTCCTGAGACTGGGAACGGGCAGCTGAGAGACAGGGGCCACAGAGAGCCCAGTCTGTGAGTCTGATCGCGTCTCTATGGGTAGATCAGAGTTTCAGGATTATATCAGACGAGTAGAGGAGGCTGCCAGAGCCGGTAGGCGTGCCCCAGATTTACAGGCACAGGAGGACCATCTGAGAGGTCCCACACTGTTACTCAGGTACCAGCTGTACAGGTACCTGCTGCTGAGATTGCTAGAGCACCGGAGGAGCATAGAGGGCCTAGACCAGATACCTGGTTGAAGGCATTTCATCAGATGGGTGTACCCCCTTTCACTGGGAAAGTGGGGCTAGAGGTGGAGCTGTGGGATAGGACATGTAGACTCAGCTCTGGAGTCTATTAGATGTCCAGCTGACAGGCAGATTGAGCTGGTGCAGACCTTGTTCAGAGATCTGGCACAACACTGGTGGAGGTCTGTACGAGTCCAGGTTACTAGCTATGAGCAGATGAGGACTCTGATCCGAGAGCGTTTCTGCCCTGCCTCTTGAGGAGGGAGAAACTGCGAGATTTTGTGGAGGCTGGGTTCGAGGATGTACCAGTCTCTGAGGCTATCAGGAGGTTTCAGGAGGAGCTGGCCTTACTGGGACCAGCTGCACCTGCTGCAGACCAGCACGTTTATCTCTTTTTCCGACGACTGAGGGATACTACCCGGACCTACATGGCGGGATTTCACTGTGAGACTCTCACAGATTATCAGGACAGAGCTTCCGATTATGAGAGGGAGCGAGCTGGACAGAGGAGAGCTTCTCAGACCGGAGGGTCTGAGAAGAGGCAGCGTACAGGGCAGACCGTGGTTCTGCTAGTGGTTGGCGTGGTCAGAGACGCCAGAGTCAGCCTTCATCTGCGCCGGTTGCAGAGAAGGGACGTCAGTGCTTTAACTGTGGAGATCCAGGCATATGAGGCCAGAGTGTACGAGGCCATTGGTGACTTGCTACACCTGTGGTAGGCAAGGTCACCGAGCTGTTTACTGCCGCCAGGGCGGAGCGTCATCTCAGCAGGGTTCTTCTCCTGCTAGTGCAGCGGGAGGTGGGCAGAGGCCACCTCAGCAGCAGCAGACTCAGGGACAACAGAGAGTCCCAGATCGCCCTACGACTCAGGGATCTGCTCCTGGGCCGAGTAGAGGCAGAGGTCGTGGTGGAGGCACCACTGATACCAGAGGCCCACAGGGTCGTGTCTTTGAGTTGAGGAGTGCAGAGGAGCCAGCTGCACCTACTGCTACAGGTACCATTCTGATTCATGGTTTACCTGTTAGAGTTTTATTTGATACTGGTGCTACGCACTCTTTTATTTCTGATGCCTGTGTAGAGCGTCTTGGGTTAGATACAGTTGAGGGTATGCCTTTTATTATAGGGTTACCCGATGGTGGTAGGGTCAGAGGTACCCGTGAGATTCACGGTTGTCCCATTTCTGTAGGGACCCGTGTGTTACTAGTTGACTTCTTTGTCATGCCATTAGAGCATGAAGAAGTCATTCTAGGTATGGACTGGATGGATAGACACTCTGCAGTCTTAGATGTAGGTAGGAGGACTGTTACCCTCTCTACCGAGTTAGGCCAGATAGAGGTTTTCCGAGGTTGGGACCTTGGAAAGACAGGTACAGTTATCAGCGCCATACGAGCAGCTAGATTGATTGCACAGGGTTGCGAGGCCTTCTGGTGTTATGCCATGAAGGAGGGGAGAGTCCAGCGTTAGAGGATATCCCAGTTGTTTGTGAGTATACAGATGTTTTTGCTGAGCCGTCCAGTTTGCCGCCTCAGAGGAGTGTGGATTTCAGTATCGAGTTGGAGCCTGGTACTAGACCCATCTCGAAGGCCCCATACGGATGGCGCCTGTCGAGATGCTGGAGCTGAAGAAGCAACTCGAGGAGTTGGCTGAGAAGGGCTTCATTCGCCCTAGCGTGTCCCCTTGGGAGCACCTGTCCTCTTCGTACGGAAGAAGGACGGATCACTGAGGTTGTGCATAGACTACAGAGAGCTGAACAAGGTGACCATCAAGAACAAGTATCCACTGCCGCGCATTGATGATTTGTTAGATCAGTTACAGGGAGCTACTGTGTTCTCCAGGATTGACCTGCGTTCCGGGTATCACCAGCTGAGGGTGAGGGAGCAGGATGTGCATAGGACAACATTCCGGACCAGATATGGCCACTACGAGTTTGTAGTGATGCCATTTGGGCTTACGAATGCCCAGCCGTCTTTATGGAGTTGATGAACAGTATCTTCATCGACTTCCTGGATCAGTTTGTAGTGGTCTTCATTGATGACATTCTGGTATACTCTCGCAGTGGAGAGGAGCATGCAGGACATCTGAGGACTGTATTGCAGGTTTTGCGGGATAGAGAACTTTATGCTAAGTTCTCTAAGTGTGAGTTCTGGATGCCAGAGGTAGCATTCCTGGGTCATGTGGTTTCAGCTGAGGGGATCAAGGTGGATCCAGCGAAGATTGAGGTTGTAGCAGCTTGGACGACACCGACGAACGTCAAGGAAGTACGTAGTTTCCTTGGCCTAGCCGGTTATTACAGACGCTTCGTGGAGGGTTTTTCTGTGATTGCCCGTCCACTGACGAGTTTGCTGAGGAAGACTACCAGATTTGTGTGGTCTGATCAGTGCAGGCAGAGTTTTGAGGAGTTGAAGAGGCGTTTGACTTCTGCTCCTATTTTGGCACAGCCAGAGGGTACTGAGGATTTTGTGGTTTACAGTGATGCATCCAAGCTAGGCTTGGGATGTGTTTTGATGCAGCGAGGCAGAGTTATTGCTTATGCGTCTCGACAGTTGAAGACGTATGAGGAGAACTACCCGACTCATGATCTGGAGTTGGCAGCGGTAGTTCATGCACTGAAGATCTGGAGACATTACCTGTATGGTGCTACATGTCAGATCTTCACAGACCATAAGAGTCTGAAGTATATTTTCACGCAGCGGGAATTGAATAACCGCCAGCGTAGGTGGCTCGAGCTGATCAAGGATTTTGATCTAGAGATTCTGTACCATCCGGGGAAGGCGAACGTTGTCCGACGCCCTGAGCAGGAAGACGCCTCGAGAGCAGGCGATTGCGAGGCTGACAGTTCAGCATCAGTTACAGAGAGATCTGATCTGGTTAGAGTTGGACATTCAGTTTCCTGATGAGGATGCCCAGCTACGTACTTTAGAGGTTCTTCCTGATCTGTTGGATGAGATCCGACAGAAACAGGAGACCTGCCCGCTTTACAGAGGATCAGAGATAGGATGTCTCGAGATGAGGCACCACAGTTCCTGCTTGGAGCAGATAGAGTTTTGAGGCGTCGCGTCTGTGTACCTGCTGATACAGAGTTGAGGCAGAGGATTTTACAGGAGGCTCACTGTACACCTTACTCGGTACATCCAGGTACGAGTAAGATGTATCAGGATTTGAGACGTATACTGGTGGGGAGGGCTGAAGCCCGATGTAGCCAGATTTGTAGCTCAGTGTGCGACCTGCCAGCAGGTCAAGATCGAGCATTTCAGACCTGGAGGTGAGCTCCATCCACTTCCTGTTCCACAGAGGAAGTGGGAGGACGTCACCATGGATTTTTGTGACCGGACTGATGCTGAGCCGGAGTTTTGATGCCATCTGGGTCATAGTGACAGACTGACGAAGACGGCACGTTTCATTCCTATTCGAGAGACGTGGCCGGTTAGCAGATTAGTTGAGGAGTACACTAGGCAGATAGTGAGACTCCATGGTGTACGAGGACGATCGTCTCAGACAGAGATGGGCGATTTACCTCGAGATTCTGGCAGTAGATTCAGACTGCCCTGGCGGACGAGTTTGCACTTCACGACTGCGTTTCATCCTCAGACAGATGGCCAGTCAAAGAGGACCATTCAGACCTTGGAGGATATGTTGCGAGCTTGTGTGTTGGATTGGGGCAAGTGTGGACAGATCATCTCCCACTTGTTGAGTTCTCCTACAACAACAGCTGGCATGCATCTATTTGGGATGGCCCCGTATGAGGCACTGTATGGACAGAGATGTCATACCCCGTTATGCTGGGATGAGCAGAGCAGTGTCAGTGGTTTAACACCTGATTAGATTCAGGATGATATGGCTCGGGTAGCATTGATCAGAGAGCGTATGCTGACTGCGCAGAGCCGTCAGAAGTCGTATGCTGATAGGAGGCGTAGACCTCTAGAGTTCAGGGTTGGAGCCCATGTGTGGCTGAGAGTGTCCCGACACGAGGTGTTAGGCGATTTGGCATTAAGGGAAAGTTGAGTCCCCGATATGTCGGACCGTTCAAGATTCTGGATCGAGTTGGGAGCGCAGCTTACAAGTTAGCCTTGCCTCCGAGATTAGAGGGTGTTCACCCTGTATTTCATGTGTCTCAGCTGAGGGAGTACATACCAAATCCGAGACACATTGTGAGTTATGTCACCCTGTATTTCATGTGTCTCAGCTGAGGGAGTACATACCAAATCCGAGACACATTGTGAGTTATGAGGATTTGGTGGTTGAGCCGGACCACACGTTTGTAGAGCATCCTATTGCAGTCCTAAAGCGAGGTATGAGACGCCTGCGTTCGAAGGACATCCCTATGTTGAGGATACAGTGGTCGAGACGAGGACCTGAGGAGGCTACATGGGAGACTGAGGATAATATCCAGAGGAACTATCCAGAGTTCTATGCCGAGATAGGTGCACCAGTAGGATCACCGAGTAGATCTTAGTACTAGCTTGGTGAGTCTTATGTACTTATATGCTTATATGTTGTGATATGTTTATTTCATGCTAGCTTTGATGTGATTATGATCTTATTAGATCTTGTTATGCTAGTATGATTTCCTGTTTATAGCTGGAGATGGTTCTTTCCTCCATGCTATTATGATACGATAGGTTTAGCTGGAGATGGTTCTTTCCTCCATGCTAGTTTGATGGACATAGTAGTGCTGGAGATGTACTTCCTCCATGCCTTTCTGTTATGGTTATGTTACGGCTAGAGATGTGCTTCCTCTATGCCTTGTGATATGTTTATGGTTTGACTAGAGATGGTTTTCCTCTAGGCCCTGAATAGTATAGTTTACTGCTGGAGTTGATGATTTCCTCCATGCATACGTTTGAGGTTATAGAGAGTGTTACCTCGGCTTTTGGAGTTCGAGTGTTTCAGGATCTTGCAAGTTTCGGGACGAAACTTGTTTTTAGGGGGGTGAGATGTGAGAGCCCTTTTCTTTCGGACCGAGATCGGACCATAGCCGAGATTGGCTTTGGCCGAGATTGGCCTTGCCGCACCCGCGGGCACGTTTGCCGCCCCTGCGGCCCTGTGATCCGCCCCTGCGGGTTACGGCGGCTGCAGCCGGTTTTGTTGACTTCCTTGACCCGTGCTTTACCTTCCTCTTCGTTTCTTCTCTTACCTTGCTGAGCAAGGGTTTCATTCCATTTCTCATTCCACTCCAGCCCTCTTTACATCCTTCTTGCTTCTTCATCCCTTCCCTTGATCTTGCTTGAGTTTCTCTTGAAGTTGTGATTGAGTTGGTGTTGTTGGTTGTGGTGTGTATGTTGCTGAGCTTCAGAGGCCAGCTGAGAGTTTGTTTTGTACTTCCTTGGGTGATCACAGCAGTGGAGGTGAGCTCCTTGCTTCTCCTTCCTTCCTTTCTTTCTCGTCTTTCTTCCCTTGAGCTTAGGTTTAGATGTATGTTGATCATAGGATGATGTTTAAATGTGTAGTTATGCGTATGTGTATGAATCTGGAAGAGTATAAACGTGGTTTGATCAAGTGAAGAACCGAAGAGAAGCCGCGAAGTTGCCTTCTGCACTGTCGCCGCCCCAGCGGCCAAGAGCCACCGCCCCCGCGGCTACCGTGCCACAGCGCCTGCGTCGTGCCAGCGGCGTGCCTGCGCTTGCCTGTGTTCTGTGTCACCGCCCCTGCGGCTTCCACCTTCCGCGCCTGCGGGTGACCCCTTCCACCCCTGCGGTCTTAGTTCACGCAGGTGCGTGTTGTCCCGGAACTACTTATAGTTAAGTAGTTTCCTTTCCTTTCTAGTACGAGGGAACTAGTATCATGCTAGGTTTCGGATGATGTTGAGTATGACACAGTTATGCCGGTTACGGCTTTGAGGTTTACGAGTTGGAATTGATCCCTTATGGATCCCTTGGGTCTAGGTGTGACCCTTTGTGTATGATAGGATTGTGATATATATATCTGTGTGCCTTGTATAGGTTGTGTTATCCTCCAGTTGGAGTGGACGTTTCTGGGTTTTGCTCGTAGCGAGATACTTTTGAGATTGAGGTAAGTCCATAGGACTTATTTAGCTGCCATCCTTATATTGGATGTGTGCATGAGTGGTGTTTGTTATATGCTTTATAGTATGCTTCATGTTGGTCACCGACCTATGTTATATTGACTGCCCATTGTAGTGGTTGTGACAACTTACCCTTTCATCCCGTAGAGGAGTCTGGGAAGTTCTTTGTACGCTAGCTAGACTTGGTATACGGGAAAGGTACTAATACCACTCCTTATGGTATACGGGAAGGTGCGCTAATACCACTCCAGCTAGCTATTGCACGCAGAGGCGAGGATTATATTCCTCGTGTCACTTATTTTCATATACTGATTTATATATTCCTGTGTGTTTAACGTTATAAAGATAATAAACCGGGTAAATGTGTGATATCATGTTGATGTGTTATCGTTTATATGATGTGTGGTTGTGCTCTTGCCTATCTTATATTTGTGTATGGTTAGCTAACGGTTTTATACCGTGTTGTAGATCCTTTGCGGGTTAGGAGAACTGCAGAGTGATCCGGAGGGGTGATTTGTTGAGGGTTCCGTACACAGGGCGTACTCGTGGGTTTTGGGTTATTTATATTGTACGGATTTATGGTTGACTTTTGTACTCAACAGTACTGTGTATTACTTTTGATTAGTATATATATACATCAGTTTTATGTTTTGTTTTAATCTATCAGTGCATTGTTGTAAGATTCAGTGAAGTTGTTGTCGGGCTAGGGTCAAGATCCATTGTGAGATCCTAGCCCAGTAGCACTCCGAGTCCTACGGATTTGGGGTGTTACAAGCGTCTTCCATTTAGTTCTTGTTTTCCTATATTGATCATATTTCATCATCTTTTTTAGGATTCCAAGGATTTTAAGATATTTTAGGTTGTTTCGTCGTATATTTTTCAGGTTATTATTTACGTCGTTATCCTTTTGCTATCATTTGGTTTTTTCTTCTTCTTCCTTCTCTATACGGCTATCATTCTTTATCTTCTTTTCTGTTATCATTCTAATTTATTTATTTATTTTTACCGATTTTCAATCTTTGAATTTCGCTATCATTCGTTTATTTTCTCTTCGGCTATCAATTCTTTTTCACCGATTTCGACTATCAATCGTTTTTCACCAAATACGTCCCTAGTCTAATATAATTTTCCAAATGCTTATCATCAAGAATGTACATTTAATTTACGAATGTTAAAAAATTATTAAAATCGACTCCACACAAGGTTCGGATTATAAAATAAATAAATCATTATCATAATATATGATACATGAATTTTTATTATTTAAACAAATAAACATAAAAAATAATTAAAATCACAAATAAAAATAAAAAAATAATTAAAATTACCTGCACAATCTTTATAACTCGACACAAAATTAACAATCAGGTAAATCTGTTTTTACAAAACTTACCTTCGTATTTTATATTTGAATTTTGGAAGTAACATTCATCGTGTCATAATTTCGGGTTTGGCTTCAGTGAAGTTGATGTGAATCTGAATAATCTAGACCCTTCATTTATAAATTAAGGGATAAAATTTGAGAAATCTTGCTAGAATAATTTGTTTTTAATTTTAATATATTTAGTAGATTTGTTTAAAAAATAAATATTAGAGTAACAACATTTGGTAGGGGCATTTTGGTCAATAAAGTACACTTACTAAGCATAAAAAACCCTTCTCCCGCTCTTTCAAAAACCCCTTTCGTCAGAGAAAAGCTCCTCATACCGTCACCTGAACGCCGTCGCAGTCGGTCACCGCCATAGTCGCCGGCGATAGGTATTAGAGGAACAATAAAAATGCGAGAAGAAGAGATAGAGAAGATGAGAGGCGTGGTGAGGGATTGTGTGAGCAAACACCTCTACTCTTCCGCAATCTTCTTCGCCGACAAGGTCGCTGCTTTCACCTCCGATCCCGCAGATGTCTACATGCAAGCTCAGGCTCTTTTCCTGGGTCGACAATACAGACGGGCCTTCCACCTCCTCAACGCTTCGCAGATCGTACTTCGCGACCTCCGTTTCCGCTACCTCGCAGCTAAGTGCCTGGTACATTCCTTTTTCTTCAAATTGGCGAAGATGTAAAATTATTGCGCCCTTTCTTTATTCGATTGAGTATAATGTGAAGTTTACTGGTTGATTTTGAATGCGGAGCACTGGATTTGAGTTTCGCATATGCAGATTCGCTTTGTATTTTGAAAATTGCTGGATGTGTTTTTGAGTTGTTACGGCTCTTGTGATGAAACCTATCATGTAAAAATGTTCTAATCTACAACATAGACATTTAATTCTTTCACGGTTCAGCCAAAGTTCCCTTTTCCTGTTATTACATTGTTTACAATCTGGATGAGGCACTTAGGCTTGTTTGGTATCCATATCTAGATATCAGGGTATCTACATAAAAAAAACTCATACTATATGGATATCAAATTGATATTCTAATACACAGTTTCTCTTGTTTTGATATAATCCAAAAATAGTGGTATCAAATATGCTCCCCCTCTTCTATTTTTTTTCTCTTTTAAGATATGAGATATCAATCCCATACCCATATCTTGATATCTCATATCCATATATGATACCTATATCTTGATACCCATATATATCTAGATATGAATACCAAACATGTCCTTATTTTTTAATATATTCATCACGTATATATTTTTCTATATCACTATGCGCTTGTGTTCCATTTTCTTGTTTGAGTCCATATCCTATATTTTAAAAAAAAACAGGAAGAATTAGAAGAGTGGGATCAGTGCCTGCAAATGCTGGGTGATGCTAAAGTGGATGAACATGGAAATGTTAGTGACTTAAAGGACAGAAATGTTATGTACCTAGACAAGGATGGAGGCGACCGTGAGATTAATGTGAGTATTCATGATGTTTGCTTTATGTTGCTTGTTTTAGTGTAATTTTTCGATGGTTGAAATAGTAGAGGAACTCATCTTCAATTTGATGATCTGTATAATTTCATCCATTTTGATGACCATCATTGACTTGTTGCAGATATGGGAATAATCAGTATTCATGATGTTTGCTTTATGTTGTGCTTTATGATTGTGTAGGCACATTGTGTATGTCCCCAGAAACTACCATCCTTCTAGGTCTGTAATGGAATCATGTAGTAATCATCAGCTTGTTGGCTTCTATAGACTCCAATCTGATTCTCCTACTTAGTTTTCTAGCTCATAATCATTTTCCCAAATTTGTGTGTGACTTTTGTTCTTCAAATTACCAGATATTTTATGTATGTGGATGATTAGAGAATATGTTTAATACAGTGATATTTACATATTATGCTTTGATTCTGTGAACTGATCTAGCATAAGGTATGATTACGTTTTGATTCTATGAACTGATCTAGCATAAGGTATTGCCAAAAAAGATTTTAACTTCAAACTTTGAACAGATTTCTTCAGCAATATGCTTCTTACGAGGCAAGGCCTATGAAGCATTAGAAAATCGTGTCCAAGCACGACAATGGTTAGTTCTTCATTCCCTTAAACCTACGTGGTTTCACCTCCAAGATGTTAAATTGTTCTGGAATCTTAGGTTACATGCATCTTTTATGAGCAATAAGTTGTGCATGGCAATGCTGCTTCTGTTGATTGAGAAAAGGCTATACTCCTTTGGCATAAGTGACAAAGATAGACTTTATCCGTTACTCTATAATTCTGTAATGATGGCCTCACCCTCTGCTGGGCTTATAAAAGAAGTCAAGAATTTACGAAGACAGGCTTAGGGAAGTGTCGTCAGATGCCGTAGTAACTTGTATGCCATATGCTTTTCATTTTCTATACATATTGTTTAAAGCATCTGATAAAGCACAAATCAGGATTTTAACGCAAACAGTCAGATTAACACACAAGGATTCCAAAATACTATCTTCCAAAATGTTGTCAAGTTTCACTAAGTCTACTCCTACCAAGGGAATATACTTCCCTGGCCTAAAAGTAAACATCTTCTAAAATACTATTTTCTGGTTAACTATCATCTAGGGCTATTTCCCTTTTACATACCAAAAGCAAAAGGATTCCGAAATACTATTTTCCTAAGTGTTGTCAAGTTTCAAACACAGACAACACATGCACACTACTAGGAAGAGCAACTCTCCACCATGTCTTCATTAATAAAGCCACATTGTCATTTTGTTTCATGTAATTCTTACAGTCTTGATTAGTTTTAATATTTTATCTTTAATTTTTCTAGGTACAAAGCAGCCATCAAAGCTGATCCATTGTGTTATGAGGTATGCCTGTCAGGCATTGACCTGTACCCCACCATCTCATTAGGCTTTAGTGGTCTATTATTTCATTGAATGTTGGTTTTGTGGAGAAGACCAAAACATTGGTGTTCTCTTTATATTAGTTTTATAAGCTACAAAGGGCTTATGCTCTGGTAGCTCTTTCGTGCATCTTTCAATATCAACGAGTTTTTTTGTGAACATAGCTACTTATTCCTAATTAGTCATCGTTATAATTTTCATGTGCTTTTTTAGGCATTGGAGCGCCTTGTTGAAAACCACATGCTCACATGTGAGGAAGGTAAGACGTTCTTAAAATTCTTGCACCTCTGGCAAATATTTCAGTATTACTTTTGTGTTAGTTTATATGCCTGCAAAAAGGATAGGATTTCCTTTCCTCTATCTTTTTCTAATAAGGTCACTTTTCCTTTCTCAGTAAGAAAAACTCAAGTGCCAATGAACCCCCCCCCCCCCAACACTTTAAACTATTCCATAGATAGTTTTGCTTATTGTGCATGTTGGTTTTGAGCCCTAGTCTTTTTATATGTTGCATTTGTATGATTTGCATATATTTGTTAGTTTTGAGTTGTATTTCTAAGTATTTTGGTTTTGACTTCAGAAGCTTCCCTCCTTTCATCATTACACTTTGCTCGTGAGGATGAATGGGTTTCATTATTTTATTCTTGTCTTGTGAAAAAGGTAAATTTCTGGTCAATTATCTTCAATCACAAATTTGTTCTAGGCTGAATTTCTTTTTTCTTTCCTGCACCATGCAGCATGACAAGGAAAATATGGTTGAAGCCAAATTTAGAGAACTTGAAAAGGAAAATACTAGCATTAGTCTTTCGGATTGTTCATTTGTGGGAACGCTGAAGTACAATACTGATCTTTTGGTTTGCAAAGCCGAGTATTTCCACCAATGCGGTGAATACCAGAAATGCTTTGAGCTAACCACTCAGTAAGTTTATCTTTCTTTTTCAAATATTCAGTGGTGGTTGTGACTTTGCAATTTAACTCTCGCAAGTAAGAGTGACTATATTCAGATTTAGTTTGTGTAATTTACCTTTAATAACAGGTTGCTTGAGAAGGATCCCTTTCATCTCAAATCTATGTTAGTGCATTTGGCTGCTGCCATGGAGCTTGGACAGTCAAATGAACTATATATTATGGCATGCAATTTGGTCAAAGATAATCCTCAAAAGTGAGACTTTTTTAACTTGCTCTGTACTGCTCTCTTTTCTTTTTTCATCCCTTTGTATTCTTTGTTTTCAGTCCCCCTCTTACGATGCTTTTGTTTGCTTCGTTTTGACAAATTTGGTCAAAGAGAAAACTATCTGAAATTCTGAATATGTCCAATCTTGGTTTTCTCTTTGGTTAGAGAGTTGAGCTTTACTAGTGGTATTCACTATTCAGTAAGTTTTCTCTTTGGTTTTGGATTTAATTATAATATGATCCAATGCGGATTGTAGGCATGTCACGCATGTTAATTGTTACTTCCTCGTATCATGAAAAAAAAAAAAGCGGTTTTAACCATTGGCACAATTATAAAGAATAGTATTCAACGACCTAAAATAAAATAATTTTTTTCTCAAATTTACCACTTATTATATATTCACCACCCTTTTGATCCAAAGAGTGAACACTTTGTTATAAACACATTTAACAAAAATATTTTCAAAAACTATTCCCATAACTCTCTTAATTAACGACCTTAAAAGCATAAAATGACACTTAAACTTGATCAAAATCCAAATGCTAAAGCGACAATTTTTCACGATTGGAGGTAGTAACATTTAACAAGAGAAAAAGCAGGATGGATTGAGAGCTTTCACTCACTATCATCCACTAGATAAAAGAGAGAATAATTATCACCATTTCCTAGAAGTAGAGTTTTTGCAGCAGATATCGTTATCTTTTGCTTTCGTTTCATGACTTTCAGTTTAACTGAAGATAAATTGACGAATGATCAGATCATCTTGGTGCATTTTGTATTGATGGATTTTCAATTCAGATATGCAACGATTCTACGTTCTCTTCTCACCTCTTCCTTTCACTGTCTTGTCTTGCAGGGCTTTGCCGTGGTTTGCTGTTGGGTGTTACTACTATTGCATTAAGAAGTATGATCAATCACGCCGGTTTTTCAGGTAACGCATAATGCTTCTGTAGTTCTGCTTGATCAATGAACATCACACTTAGTCTAAAATTTGAGGAGTAATGAATATTAGACCTTTCCAGGTCATGATATGATGCATACTATGACTATAGTTTTCACCCATTCTATATTTTGGAGACAAAAAACACTACGATTTACTCGTCAACTGGTTCTCCAACTGCAACTAGTTAGTGATCTCCTTTTCAAACATAAGCTTAAAGTAGCCTTGTTGATTAATGCAATGAAATGCATTGATTAGGGTTCTTTGTAATGGAATGTGTAGGATATAAGAATGGATAACAGTAGTGCTTTCCAGAATTCATGGACCAGGAGCCATTTCTCTTGCTTGTTTAGTGCTCTAGTAAATTTATAGGTTGAACACCCTTTCTCTTTTCAAGAGCTTGTCATATAGATTATCAAGATGACAAATTAGATTATGAATATTATTTTAAATGTGGGACTATATCTCCAATCACTTAAGGAGTTAAGGGATTTATTAAGGAATGTAGATAAGTTTGTTAACACGTACCTTTGCATAATAAAATCGATCATTTTTGTATCAAAGCTTCTTGTGTGTATTACTAGTTAGTCGTTACTCATGCGGGGACTTCTGACTTGGTATTTCATGTTGTGCATGATGATCTCATGCTTTATTCTAACCTCTAATAATCAGTTGCTATGATGTGAGCTTATGCTTTATTCTAATCTCTACTAATCAGTTGCTATGATGTGAGCTTATGCTTTATTCTAATTTCTACTAATCAGTTGCTATGGTGTCTATAATGGAACATTTAAGAGAAGTTCACATTATCTGTTTTCTCACACGCAATTGTTTTCTGTCTACATTCTACAGTAAAGCTTGCAGTATGGATAGGTCATTTGTGGCTGCTTTGATAGGTCAGGGAAATGCTTTTGCGGCCAAAGAAGAAGGTGACCAGGCTATGTTATCTTATAGAACTGCTGCTCGCTTCTTTCCTGGGTAATTAGTCTTGTACTGTACATATAATCCTTACAGAGTTGTATAACTGTTGTCGAATCTGCACTTAAGTTTTAGTTAAATGATTATTTATAAACGGTTATTTGCTGTTTACCTTGGTTCCTTGAAGTGTTTGAAACTTGAAAGCATTTAGTCAGTGCGGTTTTATTGTATTATAAGGCTTTAACCTTCAGATAATTGATTAACGCTCTACTGCGATGAAGGGTAACCAGATACTCTGCCAGACAGCCATAGTGTCATACGGCAGATGTCTGTGTAATGCTTATTGCTTCAGGTTTTATTCCACATCCTTTTAGATCTATTTCCTAACATTACTCTTTTTGCATGTTAAATATCTCTTAATCCAGGTGTCACTTACCGGCCCTGTATATTGGGATGGAATACATGCGAACTCACAACTTTAAGCTTGCAGAGCAGGTGAAGTATAACGCTGTCAAACATTGGACATGCCAAATTAAATATAGGAATATTCAGAAAATACCGACAATGTGTGTCTCTTTGAAGACATTCGTATCGATACAGTGAATCTTTCTACTTTTAATTATGTTAATATTTTTAGTTCAGTGTTAAAACTGTCCTGAATCACTGATCTTAAAAAACATTAATCTGTCTCCCTAACATTTAAATTTGAAAACCCCAAAACTGGATTCTAGCCGTTATAAGAACTTTTTTTTTCTTTTGTTTTCTTTGTCTTTCCTTGTGGGTATTACAATTGAATCGGTATTAATGTCCAAACTACTTTTCAGTTTTTCTTGCAGGCCAAATCAATTTGCCCTTGTGACCCTTTAGTGTACAATGAGCTTGGAGTTGTCGCCTATCACATGAAAGAGTGAGTATATATGTTCTTCCTGATAATTTGAACTTTGGGAGTTGCATTTGCCTATTTAAATCCAGACTGTGAAGTCCTACTAAGAGTGAAACATGTCATATTACTGTGTAATATTATACATCTCTTCTTTCAATTTGAGCAGGTACAAAAAGGCAGCTTGGTGGCTTGAGAAAACTTTGAATTCTGTTCCAACAACATTAAGTGAAACATGGGAACCAACTCTGGTTAATCTAGCACATGCACTGCGGAAATTGAAGTATGTTTTGTCCACTCATATATTTGTCACTCATCCATTATATGTAAGGTTTTTCATTTTCCAGTCTTGTTCGGGTCATTTCAGACTGGATACATTAGACCTGCTATTCGGTCCACGTATCTCTGGACTTCTGGACCAGATCAATTTTGTTTATTTTTATTTTTCCATAAAGAGCTGGTGAAACAAAGGAAAAAAGATAACGAGGGAACAGGGTTTAGGCAGTCCATCTGCCCAGCCAAAGGGAAAAACAGTCTGGTCCATTCAGAGCAAACCCTAGACTAGACCGAGTTAAGGGTAATACCCATCTAATCCTCGAGGTCCAGAAATTTTCAAGATTTTGGTCCCAGTCCAGCCCAGCTATAGCCCAATGAATATATGCTACATTCCTATAAGTTGCTGCTAATTTCCTTGATAGCTTATTTTGGACAAGCTCATTAGCTCGTGTGTGTTTCTATCTGTGTCTCTCGTGATTGAACTATTTCAGCCATGTGGATTTCTGGGTGTATCCTTTTAATGTAGGTGCCCTGCAAAGCGCAATCTTGCAAATGAGTTTACATGTTTCTCTTCTTAGGCTCATTTAGGCATATAATGTGGGTCAATGGCTTGCTGACTGTCTCACTCTTTCTTCTCTGGTCTTTATTTAATTTTCAATCCTGCAATAATTTTTGTTTTCATCTCTTTAGTCAAGAAACCGTACTTTGTTATTTTATTTTTGATATTGGTCAATTGAGAATGATTTACATTAGGACACAATACTGCCCTGCATTCATGAAGTAGAAATCTCTCACCCTTTCACCGACTACGTGCAGCTGATTCTGCTGACGATGTGTCAGCTTCAACTGCTTTTTATTTGCCTGTGAAACTAGTTGTACGGAACCTTTTGACTGGGAAAATTCACATTTCAGGATGTATCGAGAAGCAATCTCATATTATGAGAAAGCACTGACATTGTCAACAAGAAGCTTGAGTACATATTCAGGTCTTGCATACACTTACCATCTGCAGGTAAATTGCATCAAGTTGTATCAATATTATGATGATATAATGAACTAGGTCATTTATAATTGTTTCTTTCTTACAACAATTCATTTGTGCAGGGTGATTATTCTTCTGCAGTAATGTATTATCACAAGGTATGTTTCCTTTAGGACATGCTTATTTAAGCCCTTGTTCTTCATGTCATCCACCTTATCATTTTAACCATATGTTAGTCCTGATCTATATTTTTCTATTGTTTTTCCAATTAGGCACTAGGGCTGAAACCTGACGACCAATTCTGCACAGAAATGATAACGGTAGCTCTTGCAGATGAGAGTCGTTGTGGCCTCGACTCTATTCTAAGCCTACCATTTGATTAATTGAGGTAATTGTTTCTTGCAACCCTGCTATTATCTTTTTCCCTGTTCTTTCCTAAGTTGTCTATTTCTTAACGTGAATAGAAACCATTTGCTACAAGTAGCAAAGCAAGTGCCAGAGATTATGCCATAACGTTATGGTACAAAAACATAGAGAAGACCATTTAAGGTAAAAGGTTGTATTCTCTGGCTGCAATGGAGACGATGGGGTACCATATTGGATCGTTATACCGTTATCTGCTTGAGGGATCGCAAAGAGCTATCGAGTTTCCTAGATATACAGTAAATCTTTGCCTCCTTCCACTCTTAAAAGTCTCATAAAGCTTGTGATGATAATTATTTGTATCTTTGTATATTATACTCGAGAACTGTAGAGGCAAACTGGGTTTCTATTTATTGTACAATTCTGAGTTGAATGAAACATCCATCCAAATGACTGTCACTCTCCACATATTTAAACTAATTTTTGTTCTTTGTTCAGACTACCCAACATGAGAAAACAGTGAGTATCAATTGCTTAAAGGAAAGCGAATCGAGCAAGATGAGAGAACCTTAGACTATATCCTACTGTAACACTGGCGTGTAGAATCTCACTCGGAATTTTCTCTTGTAACAACACCAACAATGTACTGATTCAAATGCAGCCCAAAGACTCTTGTAGAGAAAGACTCTACTACGTGTTGTCGGGCTTGTTCACCCATTCTTTTCGCCAAGTCGATATCTTGGATCAGTTTAGCCATAGCAACTGCAAACTCATCTGGATTTGGGTCACAAAGAAAGCCAGTGAGCTCATGTTTAACTGTTTCGGTGGGACCTCCACTGTTGCAAGCAATCACAGGTTTGTAAGCTGCCATTGCCTCCAAGGGTACGATGCCAAAATGTTCATCCTACAACAAGCAGTATTGTGTCAGCCAAAATCAATCTAGGCTGTGTTTGTCCAGCACCATATAATCTAGTTTATCTGCAGGTTACCCAGACTGTCAAAGCAAATTACACATTTGTACAGATTCATAACACAAACAAACATAACCTTAATATAGGTGTTTGTAAGCACTCTCACATGAGATTCTGACAAGTAGATGCATAAGTAGAAAAGAAAGGATTGGAGACACACCGTAGGTGTATAAAGCACACATAGAGATTCCGAAAGTAGAGCATTTCTCTCACTGGTGGAGCAGGAAGTGATGAACTTGACCTGCTCAGAAACTCCTTCCTTCTCGGTTAATCTTTTAAGCTCATCCAAGTATTCAACATTTTCCCTCAAGCGCTTGTCATATCCTCCTGAATTAAGGCCATGCAGATAAGATTTTGAATCATTAAGCAAATGGCTTACTGATTCAAAATGAAAATGACGAAGTTGACGCAAAGCTGGATGCTGTCATTAAGTTAGCAAGGTCTCAATATTTATAATGATTTAGAAGAATAAACCTCCTTAGATTAAAGTGGCTAGTAAGTTTAGCCTAGCTATTTTAAAAATATCAATTCCTAGCTGTAGTTTCTGATGACTTTTCAACACATTTTATCTCCAATGTAATTACTTGACTAATGCTACTTTTAAATATACCTGCTCTACCCATGAGCAGGTTTGGTGAGAGCTCTTTGGCATATTATTGTTGGAGCCGGGTCAACTACTTTTGAGGCAGCTTTGCAGGTGCAGGACCTGCTGTTTATAGTGCTAGGAGCATTCAAAGATTAACAAGAGGATAGGGGGATTAGGAATATAACTTCCCGATCAGCAGGAAAACCACATCGCAGAAGCTTGAGAAAATAGGGAAATTCTAACATATATTCATCACAGTTGACAGTCCCTAACCAACTAATCCTAGAGCTAGAGCTGGTAATTAGGTCATTTGGGTCAGGTTCGCATTGGACCATTCGGGTTTGGGTAGATAAAATCTCGTTTTATGTTTGGTCTTGTCTGTTTGGGTTCACATCCCGACTTTATCCGGTCATTCAAGTAGAGTTGTCAACTAAACGGATTGGCCGGTTTTGGGCCGGGTTACTCCGGATTCAGGTATTTTAAATTAGGTTGGAGTCAAATAGGATGCCCAATCGGGTGGTAGTCAGGCAGATAGTCAAGGCTCAGGTTGAGGACTTGAGGATATGCTATTTGTCGAAATTCGGGTTGCTGGGGCATATTATGAACGTGCTTTAAAAATATTTAGGAAAGACCCTTACACAAGGCCGTGATCTTGCTACATTGGCCGTGATCTTGTCGAAATTCGGGCTGGATGGTCAATTGGGTTTAAACCCTTCGATATCGGGTTAGATTGGATCAAGTCAATTCGAAATTCGGGTTATACATTTCAAAAGATTTTCGGTTTGGTTCGGATTTTGTCGGATCGGGTCTTGCCAGCTTTACCTAGAGCCTTCTCCTAATACTAGCCTTGATCCTTCCAGAAGGCTTGCCATATAGGTAATAGCAGGTGTACAATCTTTACTTGAAAAAATAGCATCTAGATAGCCAAAGTCAAATATATATTAAATTTATCTTTTTATATCCGTCAGGTCTAAGACGTGGAGGGGATGCATGCCACAAGTGAACTTTACACACAAGTCTTTGGGGTTCCATCCTAAAACCAATTGGCAATAGGAGGAGTAACCCTTGGGCTTATATGCTAGGTTCACGTTACTTATTATAGCCAATATGGGACACAATAATTCACACATCTCAATAATTTACTCCCTTAGAAAAACAAGAAAATTCAAGGGTTACCTGCTACAGTCAATGTAGCACCAGCAAGATCACGGCCTTGCAGAAGGGTGTTCAGCCTTGCAAATGCTGCAATTGCCAAGCCAATGTTCTTTTTCCTCTCAAAGCGATTGATGGAGAGAAAATTCAACCTGCAAGGCGGTATGATCAACGAGGGAATATATAGTGGACAAGAATATCACACAAAGCTCAAACAAGAACGTGCACGCTTTCCTTACTTTGGAGGAGGAGGATCAGAAAACTGATCGATGTTAACAGCTGGATAAAGAACTTCTGGTTGGATTCCCTTGGCGTGAAGGTTCTTGAAAGTCGATGCAAAGGTAGATGCAGTAAACTTACTATTGACCAGAATCAAATCAGCCATTCCTGGATCGGGATAAGCAAACACTTCATAACTTGTAAGCCATATAAAAAGAGGGGAAAAAACAAATACAAAGAAAAAGCTTATAGGTGCAACACAAACCAGTAGTTATTTCTTCTATGAAGTCTATTGGTTTTCGGTACATTCTCCTTATAACAGTTGTATGTTTAGCCAACAGTAAATCTGGAAAATGACAATAGAAGACAACCTGTACATAAGATGGTGCACAGTGAAAGTGAATCCCAATAAACTCATACACATTTTCATCAGAAACAAGGTAATTTTACCTTACCTTAGTGAGCCTTTTAAGTTTCAGCACTGGGATTACAATCGAAACTTGATCAGCTATGATGATGTCAAAGGAAGGCCACATGAGCAATACACAAAGGGCAACGAAGATGCAACGCAGATAAGCACACACAGCATGGAACCGATAGAAAATATGGCGTGGAAGAAAGTCACCATATACTGTGACTGCAAATGTACCTGCACAACATACAAGAAATTGAATAAAAACTGCAACATTAAAAATCAGAGGATGAAATTAAGAATGAAACTCTTACCAGCAAGAGTCTCCTCAAAACATCGGTTTTTGTCATGATGTGATGTAAATATATGGACATCATGCCCGTGAGCCGAAAGTTCTGTTGCTGCATCCACAATCAGCCTCTCGGCTCCACCTACAAAGAGGGAAATTTTCATTGTAGAATGTACTTATGTTTAGGATCTAAATAGGGATCAAAATCAAGATGAACTGTTGCAGGCTAAACATTTTTATGAGCGCCTATGCAGATAAGCATAATTACAGCATTAAAAACCTAGCAATAACATGATAAGGATTGTAAAAAGCAAATCAAAACTCAATACCATGAGCACAAACGAAGTTACGGTCGAAACTAGGCAACTGGTATAGGATTGATCAAATTTTCATCAGCACTAGGAATCACAATTCATTCACCAAAACTGATTAACCAACTAATAACCATCAACTTGCACAAAGTAATCGAATTTTTTTTAAAGATCAAGTATATTTTGCAATCAGGAACAAAGCAAATTTTCAAAAAGGAACTACAACTGAAGCTAATCCATCAAACGTAATTTATCAAACCAAAAATACAAATTCAAATCAACAAATCCGATCAAAATTTGAAAAATCAAGATTTTGTAATCGCGACAAATTAAGGGGCTTACCTATTCCTAGATCAGGATGAACTACTGCGATCTTCAGCTTCGAGCTGCTATTTGCTTCCATCGAGAAGAGAGATGCGAGGACCAGGAAGGGAGCGAGAGAGATACAGAGAACAAGCCAGTTAGCTGCTGCTGTGCGTTTTGAACGATATCGGGTCGGGTCAAGTATCGTAGTTTGGGTATCAGGTGACCTCATCAATTGGGCCTCCAGGCCCAAATATCGGCCAGTTATCTGTGAAATCGTAATCAAACCGACGGAGCTTCGAAAGTCGAACTGCAAAAGTTAGACGAATTCCAGACTCGAGAGAAATGACCGGAGAGGAGATATCGGGACCACCGGGTCCTAAGCTAGCACGGCTGCTCGCCTTCGCCGGTGCCGGAGGTAATAAACTATTTTAATTTTCTTCTGAGTTTCAGTATCGACGTAGAGGATAAGATTTGCTGAGGATCCGATATTCTCTGGCGTCGTTTTGTAGTCATATGCGCTCTTGTGGCAAACAAGTGTAGAGATTGGGAAACTAAATCAATGGAGCAGAAGAATCAAACCTTGTCGGCGAAGTCCTCATCGAATGCTGCTCAAGGAACCTTGAAATGATCTTACACTTGCTCTCAGGTTTTTCGGTTTGATTCAGTAGAATTTGAAGGGAAAAGTTCCCGATTTGTACAATATGAAATCCTTAGTGCTATAATAACGACAAATTAAGATTCCGATCTCACTTCTCCCTGTTTATTGTGACAAAAGATTTCTGATTATTGTGTGTTAGGATTGCCATTTTGGTTGCGCATCTAAGTGCCTCGTTTACAGGCAAATTTATGACTAAATTGGTGTTACATTTGGTCTGGTCAGAGCTATGTAGAACAAGAAGCATTAACCGCTGCAAAGTATCAATCACGGCCTGATTGGTCCAAAATTCAATGGAAATTGAAGGGCAAAGCTTCCATTGTTCTGCCTTTAGATTGAAATCATGTCATATAGAACCTTGCTTGTTCACAGTTACATTGCTAGGCTTGATAATGGCTTGCTTGTTCAAAGTTACATTGTTAGTTAGACTTGATAATGGCTAATTCGCAGTTACATTCTTCCTGTCTCAATATTGGATAATAGCTCATTCACATATACATTCTTCCTTCAGGCCCTCTATCTGATACATAAATACATTGTTTGGCTTTCGGTATCTTCTGATTTAGAGTTGAGTTAATTATGTAGTCACTAGTTCGTAAGAAGACTGTACATTTTTGGTTTTCGGTTGCCATCTTCTATAGCCCCACGCTTATAAACAAAGGATCCAACATCACTGTTTACTGTCGTACTTGTCATACTTTTGTGTGTTGATCAACACATCCGGCCGAGCACAATCCTTTGGTGCATGTTCATCTGTGAAACGAAGCAAACAGGAAAGAACAACTATGAACTCAAAGAAGCAAACAATTAATTTAGATGGAAAAGATCACCTTTCTCATTTTTTTTTTCTTAATTACTTGACGAAGTTCTCACAGGTCAATTCTATATGATCGCCCTGTCATACTGGTGCTTCAGCCTAAGCTACTTAGTGATTGTACTTGCCATGCATGTACTAGACAATATGTTAGCATGAAGAAGTTCATAGGTACCAACCTTGAGGAATAGAGAGAAGATCACGAAAGGCCTAAATGTACGCCTGATTTATTCAGTGCAAATTTACCTTGGCTTTCTGGTGCATCAGGCCATGAACTCGGATTGACTTTGTCTCGGATAATAAACCGGTTAACTGTAGTTCAATGAAAATGCGTCCCATATGTTACAACTCATCAAAATTCAAGATTCGGACGGAGCCATAATCATAATTTTAGCCGGACATGCCTCTGCATATACAGTCCAAGCTTTTAGCTAGACATGCCTCTGCATATGCAGTCCAAGCTTTTACAGGTCCTGGGCGGCAAGCCCACTTGAAGTGCGAGTGGGACTTGTGCCTTGTGGTGCACCCTCAGTTTGATTCTTCCGTGATGAAGTATTGTTGCAAATAGATTCACTATTCACAAAAGACTGAATTTCTAATTTTAAATTTTAGAAATACTAAAATTATAGTTTCTGTCAATTGAAAACATTCATTACGAAATCGCTGCCTACTCTCTCTATCATTCACCTGCTGCCTTGCTAGTGACTTGGCCAAACCTCCAAATAAAGATTGCAAAGACAAACCTCGATATACGATTGGATACCATCAGCACATTTAAGAAAATAGGGTTAAATACACATATACAGAGGCTCTTGTCAGAATGTAAAGGGTCTGATAAGATCAAAGGGTTCCATTTTCGAGTTGTGCTCTTATTGTCAACAAGCAGGAGAAAGTCACTTTTTTTACAGCAAACAACAGAGTCCAGAAAGACCCATTTACACCAGTTCAGATACCAAAGACGATGTGTTAAAAAGAAGATGATCAAAGTTCAACACTGACTAGCTAAGATTTTACTTCTTTCCACGCAGCTTCACACCAAGTGCCCTCTCCAGTTTCCCTATAATCTGCTGATTTGGAATTGCCTTCCCGGATTCATACTCTTGTATTATCTGAGGCTTCTCGTTGATCAACTGCATTATCAAATTATAACATTTTTAGTCTTCCATGTTACAGAACAAAACTTTGCGCTCCCTACACCCCCTCCAACAACAAGCAACAGAAACACGAAATTTGAAGCAAATGATTCAAGATGAACAAGCATAGATGAGAAAATCCACCTGAGCAAGTTGAGCTTGGGTCAGTTTCTTGTCCAATCTAGCTTGCATCAGGGCCTTTTTCAGCTCAGTTGGTACTCGATCATCTGGATCACATTTCATTTAGGAATATTTCAGCAGAAAAAAACGAAGAAAAAAAGAAAGAACTAGTGCAATGCATACTAGCTCTAGCCGAGTACATATCTGACAAGCAGTCTTTTGCATCAACAATTAACATTTTATTCATATTTTGGGTAAACAGAGTATAACATTTATATTACTAACAAGCACCATCTGTAATAAGTTGTGGATCACTCTTGAAGTAAAACGAAGGCAATCAAACTAAACTCAATGATGCGTGAGATTCACACAAATAGTTGTGGCATCTCAACAGAAAAATTCAGCAGAACTTCACAGTATTACAAAATTTGAAGATAAATGCATTAATTTATATGGAAGTGCAGAATCTAATAATCACAACACTAAAAATCAATTGTTTACACTTTACAGCAGCAATATATCTTTGATAGAAATAACCATGTTTATTAGCTTGCATAGAGACAATAGATCAGTTCATAGCCTACTTATATATAGCAGACAGCCTCAACTTCAAAGTTCATCAACCACAAATCAGGAGCCAAAACCTTACAGACCACAAACAAAATCCTCAATTTCAAAGTTCATCAACCTCAACATGCAAAAAAGAAGAGTTGCTAGACCCTGGTCCTTGGAAAGAATCAAAAGACATCATCCATCAACAACTTAAACAACAACACAGAAAGCGAACTTACGAGCTAAATTTTCAGTTTCTTCATCCAGCTTCCTGGTATTCAAAGAGGTGCTGCTTGAGGCAGCCTTGTTTGACCCTGCTGCTGCTGCAATCAAGAAAACAAAGATATATTAGCGGTAAGCATGTCTTACCCACACAAAGAATACACATCCCATATTCCTACAACTGCAAAATATGAGTTGCCTAAAATGATCCATGGAAAGAAGAAGCGGGCAACATGGCTCCCAAATCTCAAGGGTGGTAAACTAGTTACACTGGAATCTCTTACAAAAACTCCCTTCTTGATAGAGAGATAAAATCAAATCGCAAGGGTGGTAAGCTTGTTACACTGGAATTTCTTACAAAAACTCCCTTCTTGCTACAGAGATAAAATCAAATCGCAAGGGTGGTAAGCTTGTTACACTGGGGTCTCATTAAAAAAAACTACTTTTAACTACACAAATACAAGAGCAAGAAGCCCTAGCATAGATGGAAAAACTGATACATGAAAATAAAAAATCTTCTTTTTCTAGATCACTGAAGTTGAAACGAAACCCTAGATTATCACTACCTCGCTTTTTGAACAGATCAGATTCTTTGAATCCCTAATTCACGATATACAAAGTCAATAAGACGACATATTCAAGGAGAGGAAGAAGAAACCTTTGCGGACGGTCTCGATCTCGGCGCCGGCACGACGAGCGGCGTTGACGGCTTTCTCATCCTTCTTAGCAGCGGCGGTAGGAGCCTTCTTGCGGACGACGACTGGCTCCCAATCCTGATTGAAACTTCCGAATCCTGCCATTTTTCTTAGAAAAAGGTTTTCGGTCTTGCTCTGGCGTTTGATGAATGGGTTCTGGATAGTACTCGTAGAGAGGAAGATATGTGCTATTGGCTAACCCTGTTTCCTTATTTATACTCATTTTTGGAGGAAGGAATCCTTACATGTTTTTTTTAAAAATCCTTTTCCTTGAAAATTATATATATTTTAAAAAAAATTACATAACAGAAAGCGGTGATGTTTATCTATTGAGCGAGGTAGTCATTTTTTTTTACTGTGCCAAATTATATTTATTTAAAATATTTAAAAATTAATTACATCGAGCTAAAGGGGAGACGGACAACAAGTTGCGTCACCAACTCATTCTGAATTGCAAAATCAATTCTCCTAAAAACAACATTTGATGACCTAGGAGACACAACGTTACTGTGCAAACATTTGATGACCTAGGAGACACAACGTTACCGTGCAAGACACGTTGCACCCTCTTAAGAACCTCAGCAACATCGGGCGCAAGAAAACCAAAGGTGTCAAAAGCGAACGGAAGAAACACGTGTTGGTTTTCGACACAAGCCCTCTCATGTTTAGCCACCTTAGCATCAGCTGCATTAAGCGCCGCCTTACCCACCACAAAAGGCCCAATGCCTAAACTAAACAGTGGGGAAACCCCTGTACATCAATACAAGCATGCTTTCCACTCATCCATCTAAACAACAAGACGTCCGCTGGCTTCAACGTAGATCTTCCCTCACGTGGATCAGTCAAGAAGGTCAAAGGAGCCTCCTTCTTAACCGAAACCCCCGCTCTCCTAAACACGTCGCATAATACATCCCGGACAAGATCATTTCTATATTTGAAGCCAAAAAGCTCTTTACAATGAACAACATGCTCCCCAAAAACATCTAAATGCTTACGACAATTGGACATAGGACAAGTCTCATCAACCGGATAACGTTGAATCATCAGGCGATACTTAAGGATTGAGCGATACTCAACCGGGGACATACACTGCCCAAGCCCATCAATGGGTATGACAAGAAGGAAATCTTGGCTATGCACTGATTGGAGGCACTTAAAAACCGCTTTATGTCTCGAGGTCAAATTAAAGGCAACTTTCATCTCCTGTACAATCTTACCGAAAAAAGCATTCGCCAACACTTGTTGGGCTTTACGGGGGACGGTGTTCTTGACAGTAAAAATAGAAAGATCGAATTCAGGAATAGAAACTTGAAGTTGCCCAAAGCTCCACAAAACTCAGAGCCTACATCCACAACTCCACTGTCCCGCAAAATGTGGTCCTGAAGGTCCCAAGACTAGGCCTTGGAGGCCACAAAAGCAAAAGAGTCTCGAGATACCCACAATGTATCCACCATCTTCACCAAAAGCAAGAACAGAACCATCAGGGTGACGACATTCGCGACTCAGAGCATGAAGACACATACAACGGCCACACAACCACATCCTGAGAACCGTCAACACCTCCATAAAAGCCACAAAAACATCCAAGTCACATTCAAGGATGCCTCGAACCTCATTCTTGCGTTCAACTGCACCGTGGTGTTGTCTTTTCAAATGACTAATCAAGCAAGAGAAACCTCTACTTCCTTCCCTACCATCTCCACACCCATGAAAAGATCTAAGCGGGCAATGAAGGAAGCCATTGCCCTCCGTCGACATTAAAACCTAAACCTCCCCTCAGCTTCAGATAACCATGAAATTATTCATTGGAGCATTGTAACAAACACTTGGCGGACACATATATGATTCTGATGGAATTACTAATTTTGATGGTATGATAGCGTTGAAATCCATGAGCCAAGCTAGAAAACTCCAAGACGCGCTGAGCAGATTTTTGAAGCTTTTTATTAGGAGGAAGCAACACATAAGCTTAGACAGCGGCACCACACCTCACGACTGTCCGAGTAGTACAAGAATCGCAATTCGACCTTAACGGTTGAGAGTGGTGTTCAACGTCTTCGCTCGTGTTGAAGTGCTTAGGGAGATTGGGAAGCAGACGTCTTCGAGTTCGCTCGTGTTGAGAGGGTTCGACAATTCAAGTATGTGTTAGTACGTATACATATATCCATTTCTCAACCTTCTTCATCGCAATTGACGGTGAGGTGAGCGTCTTGTCTAAATAGAACAAAACCCTAATCCCCTGCCATTGTTGAAATCGCAGACCCCTTCGCTTCCTTCCTGATCCATGAACGACAACTTCAACTGGTTAATCGGTCATTGGAAATGAGAACACAAAGTTTGGGATCGTTAGAAAAAAATGTTGTTGGAGGTCAAGATTCCCAAATGGTTAATCGGTCAGTAACACAATTGATTTTTCTAAAAACATGTCTAATCTAGACTTCATCAAAGAAATGAAGATCCATTTTGGAGTCGGATATAATCATCTCGATCTCCCACATGTAGAGCTGTCAAAAGTTGACCCGACTTGTGAACCCGACCCGACGAACCCGAACCCGGCCTGAAAATTTTGAAAAAGAGAATCTCCGGAACCGACCCGCTTGAAACCGATTTAACCCGAAGTAACCCGACCCGATTTCCTTATTAACCCGACCCGAACAACCCGATAGCCCGAAGTAACCCAACCCGATTGACCTGGTAGCCCGAAGTAACCCGACCCGAATTACCCGATAGCCCAAAGTAACCCGACCTTAAATGACTCGATAATCCCGTAAATTTTAACGCATACAAATAGGGTATTTTAGGTTACATTGATAATTTTGAGTTAAATTGATAATTTTTTACTTGATTTATTAAGACAATATATAAATAGATAAAAATTTACCTAGAAAGAGGGTAATTTAAAAAGTAAGTTAATCATACACCGACTATTTTATTGCATACATCGATTATACAAATTCAACCTAAATAACACATCACTAATTAACATAAAATCATTATGATCAAACATAACGGATGACTCGGATATCTAGATCCGTTAAAGTCATTTTCAAGCAAACGGATCGGGCTATATTCATTATGATCAAACATATCGCTCAAACGGATTACATAATCATACTATAAGTCTATAATGACATAAGACATACTATAAGTCTATAATTGATCAAACGGATCAAACCGATCCGACTAAAGTCCGTTTTAGATACTATATTTTAGAATATTGATCAAACGAACATCCACGGATTATTATCCAATTCGGCAAAAGATGATATATTTATTATACATTTAATAACAAACAAAATAGGAAAAACATATATGGATCGGTTATATTAGATATTTGGATCAAATATATCAATCGGATATCCAGATCCGGTTAAAATCATTTTCAATCAAACAAATTGGCCTAAAATCATTCCTATCAAATATATATATCTTTGTATAAATTTTAGAGTAAATTACATAAACCCGAACATAAATTGATCCGAATCAAGATGTTAGGCAACCCGATCCGGTTTCAAGAACTGAGGATATCCAATAAGGTGATTACCAATATTAACCCGAAAATTTAATACCCGACCCAAACCGGCCCGACCCAAAACAAACTGATGAAAAGGAGATATTGTTTTGACCCGACCCGTTTCAACCCGAGCATGCTATGAGCGACCTATTTGAGGTTGTTTCTAACCCGTCTTGTTAAGACCCGAGAACAAAGACTACCCGATAACCCGTTTCAACCCGCACATACGATGCCCGACCCAAACCGACCCGACCCAAAACAACCTGATTAATAACCAAGCCTTTTTTTTTTACCCGACCCGTTTCAACCGAGCTTGTTAGGACCCGACTCGTTGGCCCCGTTTGACACCTCTACCCACGTGCAACTCCATAAACTTTGAGTGTCTTGATAACACACAAATTATCACCCTCGATTTTAATGCTTTTTTTTTACTGAGTTGAAGTTATTTTTTTTGCATCAAGGCTTACACCATCTCCATTGTGATTCCGAATCACAAAACCAATGGATGTGATGCCGGAGTCAAGTTTTGAGCCATCAAATTTAAGTTTATGGAAACCAAGTTTTGGTTAATCTCATTTGATATTATGGTTTTTCCTTTTGGTAGAGATAATGTTCCTTTGTTGTTGTTTTATATCGAAGTCGTCCTCGCCAATGTTTTTGGTTTTCCACTTATGGATTCGGTTTGTAATGAAAATGATTTCCTTATCCCCAGGACCAATAGGCTCATTGCTAAATATAATTTTGTTCCTAAAAAACCATATATTCCACCTTATAGTTGCAAGACATGTGAACTTGTTAAGTCCAATTTGTTTTTTTTTTGTTTTTTTTAAATTTTTTGTAAGAGGTCATGATCTTTTTTTTATTATCAAGACTAATGTTCTTAAGCTTGGATAAGATAGAACTATCGATTTTTACAATGATTTGTTTGCTGAAAGGACATTCTATAAGCAAGTGGAACAAATCCTCAATACGGTGGTTGCATAGTTCATAGTGCCTTGTTACGGCGATTCTTCTCTCGACAATTTTTGCTTTTGTTGGAATTCCGATTTTGAAAATTTTCAAAGAAAGTTTTTAATTTTAGGTTGAGTGTCAAGTTTCCAAATCCAATTATCCACATTGTTCGGGAAAACGGTTAGATCTTCCTCAATCATCTTCGAAGCAGATTTTGTAGTGAACCAATCATTTATGCTACGCCTCTAATATAGTCTATCATGGATTTCATTTTTTGGAATAATTGTTTCCTTAATATATTTTTTCCTAATTTATGGTTTAATGATGTTATGTAACTCGTTATTAATTTTGGTGACATCACACTCTCTCGAGTCGTTTATAAGTGACTAACTTTGATATTTGTTTTAATATGATTGGTGTTTTGGACCATTTTTATAAGCGGCATCGTAATGGCTCAATTGTCATGCCAGAAGTTGATGGATTTTCCATTTCTTACTTGTCAAAGGATACCATTTTTAAAATCATTTTTGAGCTTCATTAGGTTGTTCCATTGCCAAGACACAAATCCCTTCTTTTGGTAATGAATAATATTATGTTTTTTCATGTACTTTTCATTGACAATTTTAACCCATATATTGTTTGGTTCAGCTAGAATTTTCCACAAGAGCTTTATTTGTAGGGATTTATTCGTGATTAGAGATTTCATTAACCCAAGACCGCCATTCTTTTTTTCTTTACAAATTACATCCCAACTAATGATAGACATGTGGTGGTCTCTTTTGTTCCAAAAGAATTTTTCAATCTCTAATCTAACTCCTCCAGATTATGAGTCATGAGCATAAAACTTTGCATAGCGAAAGTCGGTTTTGCCGCCAGATTATGTTTTATAAGGGTGTTTCTGACTTTTTGAGATAAAGAGTTAGCTTTACATTTCAAAAGTTGAGTTTTAGTTTGAGGTTAATGTCTCCAAAGGTCTCTTTTATTACTCTTCCATTAATGATCGGGCATCCGAGATGTTTGTCGAGTGCTTTGGTATGACACATTGCCAAAACATCTTTTAATTGGGCAATGTTGCTCTCACTAGTATTTTTTGTTGTTTAGAAAGCAGATTTTTGGAAGTTAATTCTTTGTCCCGATATAGAGCAGTACAGTTCCAAGATGTACTTAGTTCTTAGACAAGTAGCCACATTTGCTTTAGTAAAAATAATCATATCTTCACTTTGTTTGTCGAGATTTTTGTGGTGTTCAGTTGAAGAAGCAAGGGATTGAGGTTTGGTTTTCTTGCTTCGTACAAGATCGAAAAGAACTTGTGGTTTTCCCCAAGTCAGAAAAAAAGAAGAAGAACGAGGCGTCTCGGACGTCGATTGTGGAGTCAAGTGCACAAAAAAGATATGGGGTAAGTCCTTTTTAGGAAGGAATTGATCAGTTGGTCCGTTGTTTACAAGGATAGAGAAAAAAAATGTAGTTATACATTTTTTAATACATCCCACAAATTTATTATTAAAATCAAAAAATTTAAGGATACTAACGATGAAGTCTCAGTTGACTTGGTCATAAGCTTTTTTCATATCTAGTTTGGTGACAGCCCATCATTATTTACTCTTTTTAGATCGAAAGGAGTGGAAAATTTCTTGTGCAATAAGAATATTATCATGAATAGATCTGTTTGCCACAAGTGCAGCTTAGAGCGGGTGAATAAGTCTAGGCATGATGATTTTCATTCTGTTCGTGATTATTTTTGCAATAATTGGTAAATTATATATATATATATATATATATATATATATATATATATATATATATATATATATATATATATATATATATTCCTTTGAAAATAAATACCGGAGACCTTTTTGTTTTGAAAGGGAACATACATTTTATTAAGTTGAATCCAAAACAAATAGTTCAAAGACATTAGGAGGGACATTGTTTCCAAAAATCACCTCACTACCCCCTATAGGAGTAAGCTTATTTAGGACATTAGCAACATTATTGCAACTTCTAGGGATGTGTCTAAAGGTACATTCGATAAAGGTCCCAACAAGGGATTTGTAATCATGAAGAAACAACCCCCTATGAGTTCGACAAGGAGCGTTGGAGTGGAGACTTTGGGCAACCATCAGACAGTCCATTTCAACAATAATCTTGGTAAACCCTTTGATTGAGCCTCAACAAGTCCGAGATGAACTTCACCAGCCTTTTCCCACTACACCGGCCAACGTCCCGGTATACATTTCACTCTAGCACACACAATATGTCTCTCACACACAATATGTCCCTCATATTCACGACATACAATACCAAATCCCATCCGCAAGTCTCCCGAAATAGAAGCATCCACGTTCGCTTTGATGTAGCCAACAGGAGGAGGAACCCAACAAGTCACGCCCAGGGAAGAACTTTGTTGATCCCTCACTCTCTTTGCGAGTAAGCCGACATAAGATTTAGAAAACCATCTTTGACTACCAGAAGGCTCATTTTCATCGAAGATCATTATATTCCGGCAAGTCCAAGGGATCCAAGCACGTATAACAGATTAAAGTTCGTGAGAGTCTTGAGACCATAGTTGGAATAAAGGTTCAACAGTAAAAGATTTGGATTGCTTGGAAGGAACTTCATAGCATGCATGAACCCATCCGATCCATGTCAATTTTTTCACGTGCTTTTGGGTAAAGGATCAAAGCATGGGTAATAGACTCACTAAATTCCAAGCATCTAGGGCAAAGATGATAATCAACAATCTTCTTCCTGAGTATGTTAGTTTTAACCGCCAACAAGCCCTTTGAGAGCCTCCAATAAAGATTACGGACCTAAGGAGGGACATTGAGTTTCCACACCAGTGTAGATCCTTTTACCTCCTCCCCAACAAGCCTTTCATGCCATCGCTCGAAATGGTTGCACTGCTCAAGTCATAAGGTCAATATAACAGTGAACACACTATCTCTTGTTGGCCACCAAACTGACATGTCAAGACAACCGTTGGCGCTTAGGGTCATTACACTGATCAACTTGCAGTCTTCTTGGGTGAATGTTTCTCTAATCAAATCTATATTCCACCCTTCTCCATTAGCATTGATGAGTTGTCTCACTATAAGGTTGACATACATAGATTCTCACTCTAGTGGGCATCTTAGCTTCCCCTTCCATGTTCCATGATGTACTTGTTGGCCCACACATTTACCTCACTATACCCATTAACCCTCTAACTAATGCCTTCAAGAATCAAAGACTCTGCCCCCATAAGCTACGTCATGAATAGTGCGGGTTTACCCCAAGTACTGAGTTAATGAAGTTGGTATTTGGGAAATAGCAAGCCTTGAGCGCCTGTGAAACAAATGAGTCTTCCTTGTTTTCAAGCTTTCCATCATTTTTCGTCAAAAATGCTTGATTGAAGGTTTTTAAATCTCTAAAACCCATGCCTCTTATATTCTTTGACAAACACAACTTTTCTCATCTTGTTAGTGAATCTTCCTTTGTGATGAGGAAGATCCCTACCAAATTTCGTCATCATAGAGTGGATCTCATCAATCAAACCACCGGGGATGTTGAAGACACTCATTAAGTATGTCGGGATGACCTGGATCGATCGATGCTTTGAGTAGAAATTCCCTTCATGTCTGAGACATCAAGGTCTCTTTCCATGTTTTTGGAAATCCGATCCCTAATCCCTCCGAAAGTGGCTTTCTTGGATTGTCCAACAACATCCGGGAGTCCTAGATACATGTCTTGTTTTCATACCTTTCTAACTCCCATAATTCTTAACAGATGGATTCCATTAATCTCCGACACATTGTTTCCGAATGGGACATCAAATTTAGCATAGTTTATTTTCTATCCAGATGCTCTCTCATAGCTTCCGATCACGTCATCAACCATAAATGAAAGCATACATGAAAATACGTCAACACACATAATAAATACGTCAACACACATAATAAATAAATGGGGGAGATCGGGTCACCTTGTCTCAGGCCCCTAGATGGCACCACCAAGCCTCGATGGAAGCCGTTGATATTGAAAGTGAATGAAGTGGAGGAGACACACTCCATCACCCTTCAGATCCAACAACTCTACCTCTTTTGTTCGTCATAAAAGCTTCTAGTGCAATAAGAGCTTCATCTGTAATATGTCTACTAACAACAAAGATACTTTGCTCACATGAAATAATTGGAGGTAGGACTTTTTTTAGCCAATTTGCAAGGAGTTTTGAGACAATTTTGTTAAAAAGTGTACAAATTTTCATAAATATAATTAAAACATAACTAATAAATATAAAAAATAATACATGAACTACGGTAGAAAATATAAAGCGGAAGTTCAAAATAATGCAATGTTTGTAAGCATTTTCTACAAATATGTTTGAACTAATAAAACAAATGTTTGAACTAATGATAGCCAAATTTTAAAATAATATTATAAAAGTTCAAAATTTTTATAGTTACAATTATTATTAACTTTAATTATAATATTTAAATCGAGTGTTTATTAGTTCAAATGTTTTATAATATTAATGCATCAATTATTTTGAACTTATAGAACAAAATTTGTAAAAATGTATGAACCATTAGTACAATATAATTTGAACTAATAGAACAAAAAAATTGTATGAAATCTACAAAGATTTTGATCAAAAAAAGTGCATGTTAGAAAAAAATCAAAATTTTTAAACAATTAGTTGAAATCAAATTTTTTAAACAATTAGTTGAAATTGAGTGTTTTATTAGATCAAACAATTTATATTATTAGTTCATGCATTATTTTGAGCTTATGAAAAATTTTATAAAAACGTATAAATCATTAGTACAATATATTTGAACTAAATTTTTTTTTTTGGACGAAATGTAGGGAAAAAAGTGTAAAAAAATGAACCATTGGAACAAACAATTTTAACTAATATAACGAAACTATGAACCATTATATAAAACAATTTGAACTAATTAAACAAAATAAATTCTCACTACACATTTTGAAAATTAAACGATGTCACCGTGTTTGAACCTTTTAAAACATATTTTTAAAAGGACAAAAAATTATGCGTCTTAACTTCATATATTACAACATTGTCACCATGTTGCTCATATATATCCGGGGAAAAAAATCATTCTAATAACGTGAAATGATTTTAGACCGTTGGATCATTTTAATCAACGATGGAAAATGATCATAATGTCTTACCACAAGTAACACTCTTTATCAGAACCTTATCCTTCTCCAGCCGAAAAAAAAACATTCAATAATACAAAAGCAAGAAAAGGAGAAAATTTAAATCTCTAATAAATCCAAAAACTAAAAAAATAACAATCCAACTTAAAACTAAAGACCATAATCCATAGGTTGATTCTTAGAAATTTCGGTAGATATAAAATCAAGAGCAAAACTTTAATTCTACAAAAGAAGAAACTTGATGCAGACGAAACGAAATTTAGACTGTGGAGTTTAGAGGCACACTTGAAGTATGCAGTATGCAGTATGCACATGATTTGGATATACAAACTCAGAACTTGATTACATCAACAACATAACTTGATGAAAACAAAATGAAACAAGAACGGAAGATGATAAAAATTAATTCACAAACTTATTTTTAAACTCTTTGAAATTAGACTGATCGGGTATATTTTTTCAATTTGAAACTTTCGGTTTTTATTGGTTTCAACCGAATATTTTGGTTTAAAGCCTAAAATGAAACCAAATATTGCAAAATTCCGGACCACACTCCGTACCTAACAATTCAGTTAAAAGTTCAATTCAAACCTAAGACCTTAAGTTTTGTTCAGTTTACAAAACCGATTATGCTACGCCCTTGCATTCTTTATAAGAAAGTATGAGAAACCATGATCAAAATAGTAAAAGTAAAGGATATATTCATTCTCAAAAAGGTTATGATATGCCGTATAAAATGAAAATAAATAATCCTTATGGAATATTTTGTGGATAAGGAAGTCGTGTATATCCTCCTCTTCTCTTTCTTTTTTCCTCTACAATGAGTTGACTTGGGGACCAAGAATGAAACAAATAATAAAGTCAAGCAATAAGATTTTTTTTCACTAGTGTCGATTTACTAGAATTAGGGTTTGTTTTGTATCTTATCATAAAGTTTATATTGTTTTGCTCATGACCATATAACTATGTCAAACAAATCACTAGAAATATACTCATTTCATGTGATACAATGTTTTTCGTTGAAGAGAAAACAATTAAAATGAAGTAAAATAGAGAAAATAAATGAGTTTTGAATCTGCATGTAAAATGAAAACTTTGTCTGATAAATGTTCCAATTTAATAGTATCAAATATTTTTAATTAATTTTGTCATAAATAAAAAAAATATTGTAAAACTAATAACTTGAAATTGTAAAAAAAAAGTTTATCTTTATTTGCGTGTAAAATCAAAATTTTGCTGATAAATTGAGGCGGGGGACAACTCTAGATGTAGCTCGACTTAAGACCGAGATCATGAAAACTAGGATCAAGGAGTGAAGATATCTTAGGAGATGAAGAACGAAGCTCAAAGACACTCAAAGAGCTAGAGGAGGAGGAATTAAGATCATTCATGAAAGGAAGACAACCAAGTAGAAGAGAACTACGAAGAACCAGCAAGGAAGAGTCAAACCGGACCAAACTAGCTCATTTGAGCCCAATTAAGCATAATTTCGAACTTCTCGTGAATCAATCATGTGGAGTGTTGGTTTATATTATTTTTCAGCTCAACTTAATGACTTTTGAGTTATGTTTTGATGATTGAGTCTTTTAAGCTAGTTTAAGACCGTCTTTCTTTTATTTTCGCTCATATTATTTTAGATCTGATTAGAGAGGTTCTAAACCCGTTTTTCAGTCTCAAAACTCACACTAAAAATCCAGTCATAATGCAACTTTTACTTTACCTGTGATGTAGATAAAAACCATTTTGCACCTTCGTATGTTATATTCTTCTAGCGTGAAAAGTGAGCGAGTGAAGCCCTCGTTTGATCTTATAGCTTGAATCGTTTTGTGTTGTGTCACATGAATTGACAAGTTGGTACTCTCATTCGCTCACAAGTCTCTTATTGTGTTCTAGGGACATCGTTTTCCTTTTGTATAAGATTGTAGCGGAGCTGCGGAAGAGTTCTAAGATCATTATTGTGTTTTAGGACCCTAGTTTTCCTAGGGTGGTCTAAGTTGTTTCATAGGGTTCGATCTTGATCTATCCAACTTTCAATAATTACAATCATCAAATCATTCATCCATTTCACAAAAACAACCGTCTTTCATTCATAACCAAAGCCGTCGGTCAGACGGTCACCTTGAACCGGGTTCATCTACATCTTTAATTGGTGTTAAAAGATCAAGACTCCTTACGATTACGGTTTATCTTGTATCATAAATGCTATCATTCAATACTGTGATATTTAGCTAGTTATTTTTTTTACAGATACAAGGCCAAATCAATAATTCAAATTTGTAAATACATGTTTATATCATTCAATAATAAATTAAATTTATCCCGGCTTACAAGTATTGAATCGGCAAACAAACTAACCGTCATAAAATAGTGAAACACTAATATAAAATACAATAAAACACCACAAGAACATGATAAAAGGATTAAAAAAAAACGGACTAACCGTTATGGAAATAATGAAGAACATTCGAAGTTCCCCAACTATATATATGAAGGATTTTCGGAGACCTCGAACACTATCGCGATTAACACAATCAACATAAGACGCGTGACTACAACCTTATTCGAAACATTTCATACTACACTCGAGTACGACTTTAAATGGAAAGTGATCCTGAGTAAGAAAAGGATAAAGATGATTCACAATTTTTTATTTATAGAAAGTCGGTATATAGTTATTCTTGAAGGCTTGACAATATTTTTTAGCTTGATTTCATTGATTTTTTCTTAGGAAAATCATGTCTCCCAATACTTAGAGATTAGGTGCCCACTACTTAGAGATTTTCAACAACACCAACATAACGAAGTAAGACAATCACGAGTCAAGTAGTTCAATAGCTTATATTCTCATTTTTCTATACACTTGAATTTAATACTTTTCTCACATAAGATTCATTTCATTAGAGTAATTTTGTTTTGCATGTCTATGATGCTTGCATATGAATTGTAGATAGAAAGAACGCTTGATGAGCTGAATCTTATGTGGGAAAATTAAGATTCAGCTCATCAAATTCAACTCATTAGAAATTTCTCACATAAGAGGACAAGTGTTATTTTGTTACTTTTGATTGCACTTTGTGTGTGTTTGTGTTTATAGGTTGACAAGGTGGTGCACCTAAGAAGTTCAAGAAGCCAAGAGCTAGTACCAATTGACTTGGAGATAGCAAGGACGCTTGCCAAGTTAAGGAAAGAAAAGAGATTAGCCATGGATCAAGAAGAAGAGATGGCTAGAGTTAGAGAACGAGATGCTCAACAAAGGCAAAGAATTAAGGAGCTTGAAGCTCGATTGCTTGCACAAGAAGCAAGAGATTCCATGCACCATGAAGAGATGTATAGAGAAGTGCCAAGAAGAGCACATGACTGAGATCGAGTCTATGCACCTAGGACTCTAGGGGAGCGAATGGACCCGGCCAAGAACATTACACCACAGTACCCGGAGGAGTTTTTGGGAACAATGTTCCTCAAAACTTTGAGCTCAAGTCAGCCATGATCCAAATGATCATGCAAAATCAGTTTGTTGGAGGACCGAGTGAAAATCCACATCTACATCTCTCAACCTTCAACGAGTTGCTTGAAACCGTAAAAATTAGAGGTATTTGAACAATCTGAGCTTAGACTAAGATCATTTTCTTTTTCTCTTAGGGGTAAGGCCAATCAATGATATCAAGCTATACCACCTGGAAGTGTTACAACATGAGATGAGTTATCAAAGGAGTTCTTAAGCAAAATTTTTCCACCAAACCGGATGGCCGAGATGAGAAGAAAGATTGCAAGCTTTAAAATGAAGGGAGGAGATAACCTACACCAAACATGGGAGAAATTCAAGGACCTTCTCATGTAGTGTCCTCATCATGGAGAGCCGAAGTTAGTACTACTAGAGTTGTTATACAAGGGGCTAGACAACCAAACAAGGGACAATATATATTCCCTAGCCGGTGGGACTTTTGTAAAGATGGATGTTGATGAAGCTTGGGAGTTCTTTGAGAAACAAGCAAAGTATTATGAGATATACTCAAGACAAAGAAATCTCTACAAGGTGAATGGAGAATTGGCACGAGATGCCAAGATGGATGCTCTTCAGGTACAAGTGGCATGGCCGAACTGAAAAAGCTCTTAGAAGCTAAAAGGGAACTTGCTTCTTTTAAGACTATTTCTTGTCAATATTGCCACAATGTTGATCATACCATTTCTAATAGTGAGTCTTATCTTAGGAGTTTTGAAGGCAAGAAAGAACAAGGTTGATATGCCAACAATGGAGGATATGAAAGAAGACCACAATATAACAACCAAAGGCAACAACAACCGTGTCAAACGGAGCAACAACAAGCATATGTACCTCCACCGAGACAACAAGGAAATAGACCAAGTTGGGAGGTCGAGCTAAAGCAAATGATGGACAAGCTCTTTGGGAAGGTTGAAGCACTAGAGAAAGACCAAAAGATGATGGAGAAACAAATAGCATCTCAAGCTTCTTTAAGCAAGTCAAACAAAGGATTATTAGGGGATACCGAAGCAAATCCCATAGAGAGTTGCAACATGGTTCAAGAAGAGTCTTGCAAAGCAATAACACTAAGGAGTGTAATAAGGCAAGTAGATTCAAGACCTCCTATTGAGCTAGTTGTGACAAGCAAAGGAAAGGAGAAAATACAAAAAGATGAGCCAAGTGAGGAGGAAGCTAGAAAGGAAGATGTCCAACCAAAAAGACTAGTTTTCGCCACACCGAACCTCCACTTCCTTTTCCTCAAAAGAAGGCCAAGGCATTGCTTGACAAGCAATTTGGAAGATTCTTCAAAAGGATGAGTAAGTTGCATCTAAACATTCCTTTGTTGAAGCTCTCAAGAGTATGTCATCCTATGGGAAGTTCTTAAAGGAGATTTTGTCCAACAAGAAAATCTTGAATGAACTCGAGGAAGTGGCCATGACGAGTGAATCAACATAACACATCAATCACAAAGATGGGAAGATAAAGGTGAAGAATGAACAAGATCTGGGGAAATTCATGTTTCATGTAGGGTTTGGACCACATTCTGTGGATGCACTATGTGATCTTGGTGCAAGTGTGTAACATCCCAAATCCGTAGGACTCGGAGTGCTACTGGGTTAGGATCTCACAATGGATCCTGGCCCTAGCCTGACAACAACCTCACTTAATCTTACAACAAGGCACAGATTAAAACAAAACATAAAAACTGATATATAAATATCAAAAGGTTTATACAGTACTGCTGAGTACAATCAAAACAGAAATCCGTACAAAGGATAATCTCAAAAACCCCACGATGTCGCCCAGTGTACGGAGCTCTTAGCAGATCACCCTCTCTGGATCACTTTGCAGTTCTCCTAACCTGCGAGGGATCTACAACACGATATGAAACCGTTAGCTAACTATACACATATATAAGAAGATGCTAAAGCACAAACACACCTCAGAAATGATAAACACTTCAACATGATATCAAACATATACCCGGTTTATTATCTTTAATAAGTTGAGTCATTCAATCGTATAAATAGATATATATGAAGATAGGTGACACGAGGAATATAATCCCCGCCTCTGAGTACTCTAACCAGTTGGGGTAGTATCAGCACACCTCCCGTGTACCCTGTGGAAATGGTGAGGGGCCTTCCTTTATACCAGATATGGCCTGACTACAAAGAACCTCCCAGACTCCACTACGGGATGAAAGGGAAAGGTTATCACAACCACTACAAAGGGCGGTCAATATAACATAGGTCGGTGACCAAATAATAACACATGCTATAAAGCACATAACACACACCACTCAAGCATACATCCAATATAAGGATAGTAGCTAAGTAAGTCCTATGGACTTACCTCGATCTCAGAAGTATCCCGCTACAAACCACTCTCAGAAACGTCTACTCCAAACTAGAGGACAACACAACCTATACCAGGCACACATATATATATATATATATATATATATATATATATATCACAATCCTATCACATCCAAAGGGTCACACCTAGACCCAAGGGATCCATAAGGGATCAAATCCAACTCATAACCTCAAGGCCGTAACCGGCATATCTATATCTTACTCATCATAAACCGATACCTAGCATGATACTAGTTCCCTCATACTAGAAAGGAAAGGAACTACCAAACTATAGGTAGCCCCGGGACAAGACGCACCTGCGTGATCTAAGGACGCAGGGGCGGAAAGTAAGCGGCCGCAGGCGCGGAGGGACGTAGCCGCGGGGGCGGTGACAAGGTCGCTGGTAAGCGCAGGCACGGCGCTGGCACGGCGCGGGCGCGACGACACGGTAGCCGCAGGGGCGGTGACTCTTGGCCGCGGGGGCGGCGACAGTGCAGAAAGACACTTCGCGGCTTCTCTTCGGCTCTTCACGTGATCAAATCATGTCTTCACTCATCCAAAACCACATACAACAAACACATACACGTTCCACTATCAAACTATGATCAACATACATCTAAACCTAAGCTAAAGAGATGGAATCAAAGAAGAAGAGAAGGTGAAGAAGCAAAGGACTTACCACACTGGAGTCCTAAGCTGCACAGAGGATCAACACACCACACCACTAACTCTGGAGCTCAACAAAGCATCCCACATCATCATCCACACACTTAAACACATCCAAGCTCAAGGATTCCCACACACAAACTCAAGGAGAGGGAAGAAGAAGCAAGTAGGACGTAGGTGAGTTAGGAAGGTAAAGTGAGAAGTGAAACCCTTGCTCAGCAAGGTAGGAAAGGGTAAAGACGAAGGTTAAAGCACGGGTCAAAGGAGTCAACAAAACCGGCTGCAGCCGCCGTAAACCGCAGGGGTAGATCACAGGGCCGCAGGGGCGGCGGTCAAGCCCGCGGGTGCGGAAAGGCCAATCTCGGCCAAAGCCAAACTCGGCTATGGTCCGATCTCGGTCCGAAAGAAAAGGGCTCTCACAAAGTGTAAGTGTGATTTTTCTCTCTTTTGCTAAAAAGCTAGGTCTTTGAGAACCAAATCCGGTCAAGATGATTCTGTATGGTGCATAGAAGTTCAATCATCCCAATGAAATTCTAGAGGATGTTCCAATAAGGATTGGAAAGTTCATCTTACCAATTGATTTGTGGTATTATATGTCAAAGAAGATGAAAAATATCCTCTCATTTTGGGGAGAGCTTTCTTAGCCACAACCGGTACTCAAATCGATGTGAAGAATGCTTCCCTCGTCTTCAACATTGAAGGAGAACAAGTGAGGTATCTTTTCAAGCATTTCCCATCACCAAAACCGAAAGTTAAGGTCATTAATGAAGATAGCTCAAGTAAAGATGAATTTGAAGAGATATATGCTTTAGAGATGTTCAAGGAGGAAGAGCCTCCTAAGAAGGAAAAACCAAATATGAGTTTTGAAGCCGCCAAGAAGAGACCTCTAATGAAGCCATCGGAAGGATTGGAGAAATGGGTCACTAGGAGGATTTGTTGTAAAGATCGAGGCTGGAAGAGAACAATATGCCTAGATCCCGGCTGAAAGGAGATTTGGTCGAGCCTATGACCTTAAATAAGGACGCTTAATGGGAGGCAACTCATTGATATGTTTTGTTTTTCTTTTTGTTAGCTTTTGTTTAAATAAAAATGGAGTTTTGTGTTGTGAGTTTTGTGCAGATTTTAGGAGATTCCAAAGGATATTTTGAAAAGATATGCAAGGAAAAATCATACAAAGATAAACCACGAGGAAGTAAACAATAGGAAGTTATGTCGAGCCAACAAAATTATACTTCAGTCGAGCCAATTTGAACGGAGTGAGTCAACCAATCGAGAAAAGTTATGTTGCAGATGACTCGCTCGGATGATTAAGGCTGACTCGATCGATCCTCGATTGACTCGATCGAGTCGACACACCTGACGCACGGAGGATGGTTCTTTTTCCACTCTAACGGCTAGACTTTGTGGATTTGGTAAGATTTTATTCCCTTCTTTAATACCCCATATTTAATTTGGCTGATTTAGACCCTTATATACCTCTCTCTACCTATATATACCCATTCTAAGATATAAAAAAATACTCCCTTTTACTCTCTTCTCTACAACCGCTCTCAAATTCTCTCTTTTCTTTAAATCTTGATACTAGTGAGAAAGTCTTGTGCTTTAAAGTCTCTCAACGGTCATATTTGGTTGGTTTGGTAAGATTCAAAAGGAGATTTAGACCCTTAACAGTACGCGCTCTTCCCGCGTTGTACAAGCCTCCTCCTGTGAACGAGAAACAAAATACCCAGGAAAAACCGTAGCCGTCGCTTTGGTGGAGATGCAATATTCGCCTCCTTTACCCGATGAAAGCCAACACCCTTCCTCCCTATTCACAAAACCCAAAACATCTTCCATCTTTTACAACTGATGGTCTATTTTTCTGGAAAAATATGAGTTTACTTCTTTACGATGCTCCCAATCCAGTTTCGGGACGCTTCTAGTTGTCCTTTTTAGAGAAACCCTAACCTAGTGTACTTGAGGTATGCTTGTTTACTGGTTTTGCATCTCTCGCTTCCTTCCGAGGCAAATCAATATAGATCTTTGTTGGATATTTCAACTAAAGCAAGGTGCTATTAACAAGGAGGGTAGTCCTATGACCCGATTCCTCTTACCCTATAAAAAAGACCCAATAAAAGCTAGATAGAGAAGCTTCAACCTCAATTCCGTGGAGAATGACGGTGGATGATGGTCCCTTGTTCTGAGCTGTTCTCCAAAAACTCGACAAAACATTGTTATTATGTCTTGTGAATAAGGATAATATTCCTCACCGATTTCTAGGTTGCCTTGATCCTGAACTTTGGCTCTTAATCTCCTACTAATCGGTGAATTTGAATGCCCCACCTCACAAAAATATGAACAACAATTCAAAGAAACCGAGTTGCTTCTTTTCCTTGATTGTTGTATTTTTTATGCAATGAAAAATCTGACTTCATGAACATGAACTCAAGTCACAACGGTAAAACGAATTTCTAGTATGTAGATACTATGGAACCCTGAACAACTAGAAACAAAACAAAGAAATCTTGAGAAGGGTTCCTCCCCTAATATTATCATACTATGGAACCCCTGAAAAATTGGAACCGAATCAAGGAAATCTTGAGTACAGTACCTCCACTCGTAATAACTATGTCTCGTAACCTTTGGAGTGCTTTTATTGAAGCCTTACCAGATGTGTCATGTTGCTTGAATCTAATAATTCCTTTAAACCGAACTATGAGTCTTTTAAAATTCATAGTATATCCGATTATACTTTTTATCTTAATATTAAGTATAAACACACCTTTTGCCCCTGCATTAGATTGATAGTTGTGAGCTTCTATGGTATGTTTTTGTAGAAGATGAAACAACCCAATCTAATTAGTATAAATATACTCCTTCACCTTTTTGAGGGAAGAAGATACATCCCGAAGTTCTGATGATCTTCTAGATATGACACAACATAAAATTGTGAATTTTGTTTTTCCTTATTTCAAAAATTATTCCGCAAAGAATTTTGAACTTGTATCTATGTTTGTAATCATGGATCTATCCATCACAATATTTGTGGATTATAACATGAATAAACAGTTGTCATATCTTTGGGCTTGTTTTACTCTCTCCCCTAAGGCCATAAACAATTTGTTCTTTCATATTTTGATTGAGCATACTTGTTTTCTGTATATTTAAACAATAATAACCTCTTAGGCATTCTTTGTCTAATACACCTAAAATATATGTAAAAGCTAGGATTTTCGAATCCTTATTAATGATGATTAATGAAAATTAAACTTAATCATTGATAGTAATTGACTTATAAATCACGAATAATGCGTAAATGACGAGTATGAATTCCAACGTTATGTTTGTGGTGTAATTTTGGACTTGTAAGAAAATTTTCACTTTTTCGTCCGGGGAATAATTTTTTACTCTCCGGAGTTATTTGGAGCATTTGGAAGCTCCAATTAATAAAACTGCAGTTGAGAGAAATGATTAGGACATCGGATGTCCTAGATATGAAATAACATGAAAAGACAAAATGTCAAAAAGAGTCGATATTTTGTTTCTTAGCGGCTAAGAAAGACAGCTTAGGAATACGCGTTTCCCGAGAAAGTTGTTGAATAATTATCTAGACAATATTCCGGATTTATTACTCTAATTTCGAGAAGTTTGGAGAAAGGGCTTAAACCGCTTTCGGATCGGTAAATGGATAATTATCGACTTCGCTAAAGGATAATTATTGTCTTCGCTATAAATAACGGAAATTCATTTATTAATTCATTTCATTTCACAAAGCTCTAATTTCTCTCAACATTCAAACTTAGATCTACTCTTCGTTTGTAATTCGATTTCAATTCTGTTTGAGGTTTCGGATTCCTCTCTTCATTCTCTTCATTTCGGTACCAACATTTAGCGTTTCCATCGAAGTTAAGGCCAGGTCGTGCATATCCCTTACCTGGCCAGTTCCGTCGCTCAGTTTCCGGTGAATTTGGTGGTGTCCGAGCGTAGCCTTCGTCGCTGTGATTCCGAATCTTCTTTCGGTTCGTCAATCGGGTTAGTAACGAATAAGTTATGAATTTATTCGTTTACTGTATTATGGGTTGTTCTAATATGACCTTAGGCTTGTCAAAATGGATAAATGGAAACTCCATTATGCTCGTTATATTATTCTTGTGAACTTTGACTATTTATTTGCTGAGATCTGATGACAGGTTGGTTCGGAAATTGCCTTCGGGCAAAATGTAACGCTACCGAAATTTAATTAATTAACTAAATGATTAATTAATTAAATTAAGATTCGGAAAATGTCGTAAAGCTAATTAAATTCAAATGAATGAATTTAATTGATGTTTGAAGCGAGAAACTTAATACGAGGAATCTGATATTCTTGACAGGTGTTGTGGAAGACTTTGATCTAATCGTAGCTTAGTATGCCGTGTGAGCGTATCCAGGTAAGTCTTCGGACTTACTTAGCTTCTATCTGCAGAAACTTGTGCCTGAGAGATTCATATCTTGTTGTGTTGAAATGTTTTGTTGTGTTGAATTGTGAATGATGTTATGCATTGTGATGTGTTATGTGTGAAGCACAATTGTTGGCTTTATGATGATCATGATGAGGTGATGTGTAAAACATTCTTAATGTTATTGTGAATATATCATGTCATGGTTATGAGATCGAAATGGTTAAATTGATATGTGTTAGCCTGTTAAGGCGTGGTAATGTATGACATGATAAGCCTGTTGAGGCGTGTGTTGATGATAACATGTGAAGGTCAAGAGCATGTATAATGGGTAATTGACGCTGAGCTTATCCATTAGCCAGGTCGCTAGCAGCAACAGTGATGCTGGGCCGGTACGTCGCCCAGATCGCTAGTGTAAGTCAAGGCGTTGAGCTTAACCATTAGCCATGTCGCTAGTAATTGCAGTGATGCCGGAGCTTGGCCAAACCCGGATCACTTGCGCTTGTATAAGAATGACACCGAGTCTGATGGTTTTCTAGGCTTGGGTCAGACAGGTAATTAAAATGGTAAATGTTTGCATTAACATAAACGGGAAAATGTTGCATGTGGTTAGGGGTTAACATTACAACCCACCACGAGTAATCCTGGCCCGAGGCTTGATCAGCCTGGCTCTGAATTAAGAGCAAAATGTTTGAATTAACCTAATCTGTGCAATGGTGATGCTCACACCAAAGCCAGAACCGTATAAGCAATGATTCCGGATTTGGTCCGGGATCGCTAATTGTAAATTTCATACTGCATTCACGTGCATCATCCGTAAAAGTATGATATCATCTCATGAGCACATTATATGGTATTTGAATACATGTGTTGTGTTGTGTTGTGTTTTGTTGTGATGTGTTGATATGACCTCTCGTGGATAGATTATGATCGGTGGGTAATGGTTTTAAACCGATTCTTTTTAGGTAATGCCGATCATAGGATTAATGCAAGGACGTCAATTGCAGGAAGTGGACAACCGGGGCAATGTTAACCCAAGGGTGGGTTAAACTTCTTTTGAAACTAATTGCTTGCAAGCGAGTCTTTTGTTGCTTGTGTGAACTGTGTTAAAGTGTTGTTTTCAGGCTGATGTTTTAGGACAACTGTTCATTTGTTCTATTGAAGTGTCATTTTGGGATAATAGTAACTACATGCATGATAGTTTTATGTAAATGTTTTCTATATGACAGGTTGAATGTTTTCTTTATTTTATCGTGCTTCTTTTTGCAAGGTCCTATTTGTGAAGTTGTTGTCAGGCTAACTGATGGGACCTACTGTGTGGTCCTTAGCCTAGTGACGTCTTGAGTTATTAAAAACTCGGGTCGTTACAATAGATAACCTCGATTTTGTAACATTAAAAATAAAGTTTATAACCTTGCTTAGTTGGAATGACTTTCCTTTTGAAGTCGTATCTCGAGAATGGTCTAGACGAATGTTCTGGAAGTTGATGTAGTCACATGCCACTGTTGATCGTGATTATGTTTGAGGTCTTCGAAGATCCTCCATCTAGGTGAGGAAACGTCGTGGAATCTATTTTTCCGCAAGTGATATGACTTCCCATGAAAATGTTTCTACTATTCTGCTTCTATCTAGTGTCCTCTCCATGTTTTGTCAGCCTTAAGTGTTAATTGCCTTCTCCTATGGTTGTTTTGTTCCGATTTTTTTGGGTTCTTTTTTATTTTCGGTCTTGTACGTGTCGTGTTTGTTGTGTTTTTCATTTGACTTTTCATTATTTGCACGACGGTTTATCCGTTTGCCGATTTTTGATCTCTCCGTACACCAAGTATATTTAAACTAAACACTCACGTCTAAAATCATCCTCCGAAGCTGCCAACTCAACAGGCCAATACGGTTTGTTCTCCCCGACGTCTATCTTCCTCTCTGAATCAGCTACATTAAACTCCTTTTTCCACTCAAGCGGAGAGCTTTTATGGTGGTCGCTTTTCAATGGCGAGAAGGACTCACACCACCGAGCTTGGCTGTATAGCCTGCGACGATCTCACTGAATTAGGCGCCGGCAAAGAAGGCTGGCTTGTCGAAAACCCTAATCTTATTTGCGCCCTAGACACCCATTCTATTGCCCTGGCCAACAAAGCCCTAATTCTTATCCTTGGATGGTCCGATGACCCGTACAGCAATTCTAGGATCAAGATCAGTCCCAATTTGTCCCCGATCGAAGCCGAGTACATCACTGCTATCGAATGGTTGGTTTTCGATGATATTCGTGTCCTTGCTGTTGGGACTTCCTGTGGTTATTTCTTAATTTTCTCTCTCGATGGCGATTTGATACACAAGCAGGTATTCTCCCCTCCACGAACCCTTCTCTATCAGGGCGATCACCGCGAATTCAATTGCTTGGATGTCTGGATTATTGAAATTATGGATTTTAACCCAACTTTGTGAGCGATCAAAGAATTTGAATGCTTGGGTTTTATTGGAATGTTATCTTATCTGCGAATTCTTCTCTTTTAGTTTGATCATCATCTTGGTGTTGATAGTACCTGCTCCATTATGAGTGCTATATTAATCAATATCAAGATTCTATTCTACATGCTGGTCTTAGTGGATTGCTATTGAGAAGTAACCTTGAAAAACAACTATCTTGAAACAATTTACAGATGGGGAAATGGCTTGAATTGAAGTTATGATTAAGGATTACCCGACCTGTTGAAACCACTTTCTACGTTAGTTGTTCAGCCATTATACGGTCTCACATCTTGGATTTGGTATTCATGGTTATTTCTCACGAGGACATTTCATCGCGAAGTTTTATTTTTGTTACAAGGCCTGAAAGAAGGCTCTGTTTAGGTTATTGCTTTTGTATTCTCACATAGGTTTTGACTCATATTAGTGTTCATGCTTGTGTTCTCACGATAAAATGACTCATTTCTTTTAGAAAAAAGTAGATGTGCTGCCTTTCTACCTCTTAACGTATTACGTGGACTGCGGTTACAACTAAGTGCAAGGAGTGAAGAGGGCATGTAGCTTTAGGCGTTACCTTGCTGCATTGCTCATTCATTGTTCTGTGTCTTCTAAAGCCTGTCTTGTTGTTCTTTTTTTCATTCTATTGATACTGGATCCAGATAGTATATCCTGGAAAGATTCAAAAGATAAGGGTCCGTGGAATGAAGAGGGATCTTTCTCATGATATATCCGGTGAAGAGGTTTCCGTAGTTATGCAAGGTGTGATTGGGCGGTTTGATGGATATGACATTCAGGTATATTATCTTTTACATTTATTTTGCCTCTTAAAATCTTTTCTAACAGAATTTGATTTGTATTGCCTTCATCATTTATGCTCGATACATGGAATGAGGATGATCTTTCTCATGATACATCTTTAATTACTAAACTAATTTGTTCTGATCCAATATTTATCTTACTAAGAACATGCATTTGTCTGCACTACCTGTTTCTTGTTATAGGCTTGACTCACTTGGAATCTTAACTGATACCTATTCTAACAGGATTTCCATGATTGAGATGTAGAATATGCTGCAGCGATGGTTTCAAGAAACACAGGCCGAGTATTGGGATGAGAAGGGTAGAAGTAGAGCTTCAGAAGAATTTGGAAATTCATTTGAAAGACTGCCTTATCAGTTGTGGAATGTCAACAAATATGGAGTTTGTGCTGATGCAGCGATAACAGGCATAATGCCCCCACCTTTATTGGAGTTTGAGGTAAGAGTGACATAGATGATCTAAACAATTTTCACTCTTTCCTCCCTTTTATCCCCTCCTCTTTATGCAAAATAATGGTGGCTTCAATTTGGATCCATCGTATTACGATATAAACCTTAAACCCTATAATATTAGTACAAGACCTTTATAATGGCACAATTTTATTTAATATAAGGGTGTTTGCTCTTATATGGAGTTTGTGCTGCTGATCCATCATATTTCGACAAACAAAGTTGAAATAAAACCCAAAAATAGAGAACAAAATAATTTTTATAAATATGAACCGAAACCGTAACAATTTTACACATATAAATGATACTTTATTAACAATAAATATAAACAAAATTGTCATATATAAAGGTGTTTGCTCTTCTATGTCAAGTATAAAATGCAATAATCTGTTAAATGACGGTTAAATTTTGTTAGGTTATGTATTGGATGAGATTAAAATGAATACCTTTCTTCAAAGAGCTGTCAATTTTCGAAGTGGACACAATGAAAGCAAACCTCACAAAGAGTTCACTAAGTTCGATACTTTTGATAATGAGAATATTAACTTACGCTAAAGTATATTTGTGCCCAATTACAGCTTACCCATGTAGCAGGTTTTTTGTTTCCATGCAAGAAATTACCCTCAAATTTCTACATCATCAATAACATAGTTCAATAAATGTTTAGATCAATGTTAATCTTATTCCTTATAATATGATTAGAAATGAAAATATCAATCACATTCTCATTAAAACTAAAAAAGTGGGTAAAATTTTGAAGTTGGGTTTCTGGATAATATATCGACACTGATTCGGTCCAAAGTAATAACATTCGTTGTTATGTCTAAAATACATATACTAAAATATTAATCTAAAAACCATAAAAAAAATTTTTACTTTTTTTTGTACTGGATAAAGTTACTTCTATTATTAAGATATCGCACTATATAGTAATTTTCCTCTGTAATTTTCGTCAAATTTAATAGTTTTATTTCTTTTGAGTAAAAAATAGCTTAAGTTCTTTTTTTTGTTGGTTCTATCACCCGGAGAAAGAACAGTTTACTCGACCGATTATTAAGATATCGCACTATATAGTATTTTCCCCCTATAATTTTTGTCATATTTAATAGTTTTATTTCTTTTCAGTAAAAAAATAGCTTAAGTTCTTTTTTTTTGTTGGTTCTATCACCCGGAGAAAGAACAATTTACTCGACCGATATAAGTTCAGGTGACGAGCACACCATGTAGATAACGAGTTGCGTGAACGTTTGTACTTGTTAGTTGGATCTGTGATTGAAGTGATATATTCACACATCACCTGACTTATTGTTTATTCTTATATGTGAAGTCTTTTCTATAACTACATACATATATATATATGGATAATTTAAATTATCCATAGGCAGTCTAAACTTTGAATTTTGAAAAGAAAGCACATTCAAAACACGTGCAAATTAGTAACCGATGTGAAATGGACCAGAACAATTTATTTTGTAAAAGTTTATAAAAAAAACATAAACGGAAGTCAAAGACATGACGTCAAACATCTCCAGCCTCTTATGATAGTACAAGAAAATCAAGAACATTAAGCAAAACATCTCCAACCTCTTATGAAGCAGCTCCCTGGGGTGGTAGTGAACCTTTTCGAAAAGACATAAGACCTTTATGATCGCAAGCTGTCAAATTTTTTGTAGAAATAATACTAAAGAATCAAAACTTTCTCTCATCGACAAGACAGTCACAAGCCCTTCTAAAAACGGTGAAGGCAATACAAACTCTAGAATTGATTATATACATTTAAACTAACACTTACCTAGCCACCAGTCTCATCTATTAGCACTATGAGCATCATCAGCTTTTGAACAACTTCGTTGTACTGCTGCCAGAGATCATACAAACAAAGATCAGCTTTTCAAAAATTGTAAACTGAGTTGATGGAGCTATCAGATTTGTTTCTCTTTTGTTATTTGCAAATAGAGGACTATAAAAGCCTGGGTGTTTTTGCTTTTATGTTTTTGAATTTATTGTACTGTCATAAAAGGTTGGATATTTATTCTGGCATGGTTCAAAAATTTGTTGACATATGCTTCTCTAGCTGCACTTCTCATAAAATGAAGATCTGTATAAAAATTAGCTGAAATTATTCGGGTATTTGAATACAGCTGCTTTTTATCTTGAGCAGTCAAGTCACCGTTACTATTGTGCAGTCACTATCGGGAATGATGCTGTGATATCAGCCTTCAGGTTTGTTTTTCTCTTCTTTTTTTTACCCATTCCTTTCTTTTTATTTGGGAAACTACAAAATCACCCACTTTGCACAAAACCACCATTTATGTTTCTTTTGTGAGAGGTATACGAAACATTCTATTTATTGTTTTTGATGTTTTAACTAAGATGAAATGGGCATGGGTGATGAATTGTTTATAAAACATAGAGAATAGGGTGGTTTTGTCCAAAATGAGAAAAGTTATAAGATGTAGTTTTGGCTTCCTTTATTTCCAAGTGATTAAGTGGATACTTAGTCCAGATAAGTAGTTGGGATATTTGCTAAATAATAGGTTTTTGTTCTGCATCGCCCATATTTTTGCACATGTTGCAGGCTATCAGAAGACAAAAGCAGGTCACTGGTAGGAGCTATCTTGTCCAGAGTTGTGCCTGCAACATTTTCAACAATCGCTTCCTTCTCAAAACTGATATGGCGAAGTAGTCAGGAATCACCAACAAAGAAACCAGAACCAAAACCACAGTCATTTGCTCGAGGTGAAATAAGATTCTAGATGTGTTGTCTACTTTCAATAGTGAGCTAGAGACAAACTTCTTTCAAGGATACCAAGTTACTGATTGTGGCTCATCTGAAGTATCTCTAGGAAGCTCATGTTTCAATCCAGTTTTCATGATTTTTGTGTGTGTAAATTTTAAATTAGTGTGGTTATTAACACTTTCAGGAACTATAGCAAACTTCCACAAAGAAAACCATCTACCCCCAACCGCAATTTGACTTTGAACTCTAGCATTACCCGGTTGTTCCTGTTTGATGTTTTATCCCAAGTTTATGCAGCTCGTGCTAATTTTTTGTAATACGAGCATCATGGTTTTCTATGGATTATTTTTAAGGTAATATGCATGAAAGGCCTATGTAGGGGACTAGGGAGGGCTAAGTTCAGTTTGTATACTTGTTAATGTTTTGCTTTTTGCCTTTTGTTTTATTTTTAATTTTTTTTTATGCTGCAGCATCTCCTTTGACTTGCTTAAAAGATCCCCCAAGAAAAGGAGAGAAGCTTACATTATCACCTAGTGGTACATTGGCAGCAATAACCGATTCACTTGGTCGAATATTACTTTTAGATACTCAGGCCCTTGTTGTGGTTCGGTTATGGAAGGTTTGTCTTTCTCTGTTCAAAATTTCTTTACATGATGAAGTGATGGATTGTATGACTAGATGATGCTAATATTATCTCTCTTTTCTCCCAGGGGTATCGTGATGCTCAGTGTCTTTTTATGGAGATGCTTGTCAATAAAGATTCTCAGGCTTCTACAAGTTCCACTTATCATGAACATGGGAAGAGTGACTATTGCCTATGCCTGGCTATTCATGCACCTAGAAAAGGAATCATCGAGGTACTATCTACGTTAATTTCTGAGCGTTGTGTTCGTATACTCAGATTTTGTGTGTTTGGGAGGGTAGATACTTATGTGCGTTTGGTAGGGTAGATATTTGTATGTGTTTGGTATGGGTAGATGTCAGTATGAGTCATAGATTTGTAGTAGTTCAAATTGAGTGGTATGATCCATACCCTTGTATCCTTGTTCGATATCAAAACTCATACCCATATCACCATACCGGTATCGATATCTTATACCAGATACCAATCGGGCCTGCTGAAGTTGAGCTGTCAAAATGTGACCTGACCCGATAACCCAACCCATACTGACCTGTAAATTCTGGGTTTTGACACAACTATCTTAACTCAAAATCTAAAATAATTGCAACCTTTCTAACCCGTAAATTTTGTTATGATGAAATAAATGAAAAATAAAATAAAATAGTTATTAAAATGACTAAAATATCTTAGTCATTTAACAAATGCCTATTTTCTTAGTAAATAAAGTCAACCAACATACACATAGTTAAAGAGGTTGTTTTATATCTTTAAAAAAATCAAATACATTGCATATCATTTAATCTTGAATATTTGAATTTGTGTTAAAAGACAAAATATTTTAATCTTAGATGTCAATTGGACATTGTATTAATACTATCATGTTTAATTCTATGGTTATTACTTGTTTAGGTCTTATTTTACAAAACGAACTAATAAAGTCAATATTAAAATAAAATCAAAATAGCGTCATGAACCCGTCGTATTAAACCGTATCCGAGATGACCCGATCTAACCCGACCTGTTTGACAGGCCTAGGCCAAAGTTAAGTCCAACATATTCATGTTGTGTTTGTAATCAGATAGGTGCACTCTGGTCTTTGCTAGTTTGCTTAGTGGGAAACCTAAACGTCTCCGTTTGCCTCTAGAACACCAATTTTAAATGGGAAAGCATTAAGTAATAACTTAGTAAACTTATGGCCTCTATATTTCATAACAGTAGCTTTTATCTACAAAGTGATTATACTGATTCCATCACTGATTGTTGCTTAAAATGTCATGAAACTCTTATGTTTTTTTTATACAAGATGGAATCTTAATTTGATAGTATGTACACTCTAGAGTTGTCTCAAAACAATGCCTTTGCTCGCAGATCTGGCAAATGAGGACGGGTTCACGTCTTCTGGCTATATCATGTTCGAAAGGAAGTAAAATTCTTCAGCCAACTTACAGGTTTGGATCTTCAGCAACATCTTCATCATCCTCAGCCTATGCACCATTAGAAGTGTTCTTGTTGAATGGAGACTCTGGACAATTATCTGTTATAAACAGATGGTTGTATTAACCGACATAGAATTCTGTGAAAATATTGTTATAACTTGTGATTTCTTGATTGGTTTCCCTCTTTATAACTTCTTCCTTATTTTCTTGCTTTACCTTGTCATGTATACTGCCCGGTTGTACCAAGCTGGTGATTGGGTTCTCTGTTGATTCTTCAACAGCATAGACAACACATTGTAAAGAGTAATCCTAAAATGCTACATGAGTTTGTTTCCTTTTTGTTGAGATTGACAAATGAATTTTCGTTTGTTCTTTAAATCATAGTATCTGAGAACAAGAACACTGTAAAGATTAATCTTACTAGTGCAAAATAACTCTTTTGTTGCCTTTTGGTTTCGAAATCACGCGTCCCTCCTTGTTGCTGAGTCAAGACTGAAAACACATGAATGAGGAGGAGCGTATTTTGTCAAAAATAGACGGAAAATCATGAATTTTGTCGGTCCATTGTCACATGACAGATATCACGCGTGGCCTAGTTTCTCATTTGTCTTCTTTAACATCAATTCTATCAAAATTGTTAGGCGGACAGAGGAAGTGTTACTATCAGTACACCAACATTTGATTGGTTGTCATTTACTTCGACTCTTTAGCTTGTATGCTAAACTAAGATCACCTTCTTTATCCATCTAAACAAGTTTTTTCCAATTCAGATACACATTGAACTTGGCAAGTTCTCTACAAATTAAGTTAAAATAAGTTAAGCTGCATAGCTTTAGTGTTTGATCGTAAAACTTGATGTTGTTTTTGCCGGTAGGATCGGATCATAAAATCAAATTGTGACAAGTAAATATAGTATAGACAATATAACATGTAAAAAGTTTATTATTTGTGCATTATATTTTTACCAAATATATATAAAATAGACAACAATCCTACATTTAGGGAAGATTACTTATTTATATTAGTGGATAATATTGAAAAAGTTCTATAAAAACATGATCTATCTGTTGTCTTTAAATGTAAATATATATTAACGACTTGAAACATTACATATTCTATAAGAAACTATTAAATAGACTTATTTTACACGCTCGTGATGGAAAATGGATGATGAAATTAAGTAATTATTTTAAGGAAAAAATAGTACAAAAATGTAATGAAAGTAGATTGTGAAGTGAATTTTACTAAATATGCATTATTAAAATATATGCACTTGGATACCCACTAAAAAAATCATAAGATTAAAATGTCGAATAGAGAAAAATGTTAACTCTTAGATAAAATTAGACAATTAATCTTATATATTATACTTTATATATAATGTTACTCAATTTAAGAATACTTAAACTTCACTAGTTTTACTCAATCCAAGTCTAGAAATATATTTTGAAAGCTGAAGTTTGAATGGCTGTTTACGACAAACTGGAGAACCAATTTCGTCCAAGTGATGATTTCATTTCCTGGTGTACTTTCTTTAGCTGTCTTCTGAATTGTTCCTATTTTATCAGACCATTATATTCTTTTCTGTTTTCGCGAATATTGGTCCACTAAATTGATTAAAATTTCCCACATTATTTCACCTGATTTGGCTAAAATACTTATATACATACAAAGTACGTACAAACGCATATATATAATATATTATACGAGCATGCATATTTTACCCTGCATGTGTATCGATATCACTTCAACTTGCAGCCGATCTGTGCTATTCTGTAAAACATACAGAAACCCAATACAGCAGTACTTTACTATCCTCATCTCTGTAAACAGTCGCGTTATTTGAATATAAAAGATCAAAGAAGCAAAATAGAATGAAAAATATCTGGACGATTGATGTAACATATAAGTATATTGATAGATCAAACATGGGGACACCTAACATATGTAGCTTCAATCTTGCTGATGCGTGACGAATCGTTCTGCAAGTCTTTCAGAGTTTTGTAACCTGCAAAATCATGCGAAATCGACATATAAAAAGGTTAAAGAATTGCCTAATATCTTTTTTTTTGATCAATTGGATTCCTAGTATCTAGTTACACAATGCATACAGTTGATTTCATTCAGTAAAATCAAAATGAATGCTGAATTGTATTTACTCATACAGTAACATGTTGTAATCTACAAAAAATGAACTTGTATATGTGTATGCTTGGATGCGTATATATATAGGTGGGTGGATAAGTGACATTGTGTAATTTTGATATTATATAGTTATATTATAGAAAAGACATGGATCCAACAGATAGAATATGGCATAACATTTAGTTTATAGAATAATAAGAAATATATAATTCAAAGTCAATTATAAGCATCTTGTAAATTTATTGATAGGGTACATTATGTAAGAATTGTGTGCAGCAAAGAGAATAAGATCTTGATCAAGTAAATCATTGTACATTCATCAAATTACTTGAATTATTGTACATTCATCAAATTTACTTACATTGAGCAACATATAATCAGACTAGTTATAATGAAAATATCAAAAGAAAACAAGCAATTCAAAACAAATAATGATGAAATGGTTGATGATGCTATAAAAACACGACATCAAAATGTTGATTATAGTACTAGGGGACCCTTTGGCCCAAATTGTAGCTACTCCAACAGAAATTTCTATATCTATAAACTAACCATCATGTCCTATATTTGCTCAACCATGCCTCTCTATAGTGCACAACTAATCTTGAACCACAAATCATATCCAATTATATTCTTATTCAAAATTATATGATAAAATAAAAACCACTTAAATTTTTTAAAAATTTTGGGACTTGGATTGGGAGCGAGAGATCCTTTGTCCAATAATTGTAGTAGTAAAAGTGCAGTTGCAGTAAAGCCATCCTATAGTACGTATATTGTCTGCGTATTAGATTCTCTTTTCTTTACCTTTAAGTTATAATTATTAACGATCCTCAGTTTGATCAATGAATAACCTAGACTATAGTATTACTCTAGCTAGGGTTTTTAACCACCTCAACAAATTAGGGTTTTTATATACATACACAGGCTATGTACATATAAATATATACTTATTGTATAAAAAGTAGTGATTCGAAAACCCTAAAACGTACCTGATATCCGGATATGGATTAAGGAGGCGGCAAAGTGAACAGTGAACCGGCGACAGCAGTAGAGCTAGAAGAAGCGGATCGCATTTGTGTAGCTGTGATCCGCTTCTTCTTCTTCTTTTTATACGGAACACCTCGAGCTTTAGACTGTGAATCCCGAACTTCTCGAAGATAAATCCTAATGGTTCCACTTGCAAAGGGATTTGACTCAGGCAAGCCGCCGTTTTCCTCAAAAGCAGCTCGTAGCCGACCAATCAAAGCATCCAAGCTGCCCCAAGCTTGCCTTAACGGGCAGGTGCACGGGCCAGGCGGGTCGGGCTGCCCGAAGAACAAGCAGCCGTGCATGTGAACCTTAGTCTTTCCGAACTGGTCTAGGTAGCGTAGGAAATCGAGCACGTGAGACGAGCCGCACTGAGCTAAAGCCACCGGAGGACGCTGGTTTTTCAGGTACTGGCAGAACGTGTTCCAGTCTCGCCGCTTTTGTGACTCGTATCGGCTTAGTGGGGCAGGCTGAGCTGGTCCGGTTGGGTTTGGCCCGTGATGGATCGTGTTGGATGACGGTCCGGATATTACGTGTTTTCCTTTGTTGCTAGCCATGGATTGAATTTGGGATTGGATCGATCTTAATTTAATTTCCCTCCCTTAATTTGATGTGTTATGTGGGAGGAGAAGAAGAACTCGATCACATCATGGAGTTACTGAGAAGACATTATAGACAAAGAGTGATATATGGGACCCGATGAAAGTGCTCCGGCCCTTCCTTTCTTGTTTCTTTTTTTTTTTTAAAACTAATTAACAAATAAAATAAAATATGTCCGCAAACAAACACACAAACAAGCGGTTTAGTTATTTCCCGAGTTCATTAGAAACTCTAAGGGTAGAATTCATTAAATCACGACCCTTGATCTAATTTAGCGGATACAATCTTCACATTATATTTTATTATTAAAAAAACAAATAAATTAAATCCAAACCATAATTAACCTTCATAGATCCCCTAGTTTCGAGCCATTATACATAGCTTCTTTTCATTGCGGACCTTGCGGTGATACTTATTCAACATTTCTGAAACTATTTCAATCGAGTAATGTCTTTTTGCTCGATTATTTGTTGCAAATTTAGACAATATTGACAACCTCCACAACACCGCTTTTGTCTATGACAGCGAGGGGCGTTTTCAAGCCGCGTCAAAAGCTCTTCATCACCTCCAAGCTCTGGTGCACCTTTGATGTAAATTGTAACTGAACTTTGCTTAATTATTCACAAACTCAAGTACGTAGTTCCAATTTATTTTTAGTTTCGCGTTGTTTAGCGTAGCTTCTTCATTGTGTAATACTTATTTAACATCTTTCAACCTTTATGCAATTCTTTCGATCAAGTAATGCATTTTTGGTCGATTATTTGCTGCAAATTCAAAGAATATTGACAACCATTTTGCGTATACTTATTCAACATCCCTTTAACCTTTCTACAATACTTTTGATCAAGTCCTACCTATATGATCGATTATTTGCTGCAAATTCCATAAGTTTTCGGTGTATCAAAGTCATGGATGCATCTACAAATTGAATCCCTCAAATAGGTATGCAATTTGATTCAGTTGATGATGTATGAATTTTGTTGGATAGAATACGGAGAAAATATGAATTTCAATGTTCGTAAGCATTTTGAGAACAAGAGTAAAAAAACATACAACGTAATTTCAAGAAGATTTTTACGTGCTGTTATAATAAGACAATAAATCTAGGTATACTGATACAATGGGACAAGGGAAACATATTTTGGGCCCATGGATTAATGGGCCCGGGACGACAGGGGGTGCGGGGGGCAGAGCGGAGGATTATATCTATTTATAGAATTCTATCTTTTTATAGGACTCTATCTATTTATAGAGGATTCTACCTATTTATAGTTATAAAATAGATAGGTTTAGGGTTGTATTCATTATCCACCAAAGTATATTGAAAACCCTAGCTGCAAGGTTTGTGGAGCAAAACCACAAAACGTTTTGTCTTCTTCTCTCTATTTCTGAAGTAACTCGTTGAAAGATCACAACAACTGGTATCAAGAGCAAGGTTGTCGATGAGTTCCGTTGCAAAATTTGAGGTTCCGCGATTCAACGGAACTGACAACTTCGGTTTTTGGCAGCGACGAGTTAAGGATCTGCTAACGCAGCAGGGGATGTTGAAGGAGACAAAACCGGAGTCGTTGAAAGACGACGAATGGGAGGAGATGCAAGAGAAGGCAGCGTCGGTCATTCGGCTCTATTTGGAAGACGAGGTAATATACCACGTTATTGATCTCAAATCTTGTCAAGAGATTTGGACCCAATTGGAGAAACGGTATATGTCAAAATCTTCACGTGAATATTTTCAATCAAATTATTGGGGATTTGGCTCGGGTGAATGTAAAACTTGGAGATGAAGATAAAGCTATGATCTTGCTATGTTCTCTACCCTCTTCATATGAGATTCTGGTGATGACGTTGACATGTGGAAAAGACGAGATAAGTCTTGATACGGTGTCAACAGCGTTGCTTTCACAAGCCGAACGACGACAACATACCAGTGAGAGTTCTCGAAGCGAAGGGTTGTATGTTAGAAGCAACCAGGATAGAGGGAGGACGAAAGAGAAGCAAGAAGGAAGCAACAAGCAATCCAGGTCTAAGTCCAAGGGTAAAAAGCCAGTAACTTGTTACTTCTGCAAGGAGGAGGGTCACTTCAAACGTGATTGTCCTGCCAGGAAGAAGAAGTACGAAGATAAGAAGTCAGAGGAATCTTCAAGATTAGCAAACGTGGTGCAGAAAGATGACTCAGATGGTGCAGATTCTGATATGCTCTCTGTGACGTCAGGCAACTACTCAGATGTATGGATCATGGATACGGGATGTTCGTTTCACATGACTCCGAATAGAGATTGGTTTGAGATGTACAAGTCTGGAACTTTTGGCTCCGTCCGATTAGGAGACAACAAGGCTTGTGATGTTGTTGGCATTTGGCAGATAAAGGTGAGGATACACGATGGTGTGATTCGAACATTGACTGACGTGTGTCACATTCCAGCTCTAAAGAAAAATCTGATTTCCTTGGGAACTTTACATGTGAAAGGATTCTGTTTCAAAACAGAAAAGGAATGTGTAAAGGTGAGCAAGGGGGCAATGACAGTTATGAAGGGGCACATTACATCGGGTAATATCTACCGGTTGGTAGGGAGTACCGTTGTAGGTGGAGTTGCATCCGTGAATTCTGACACCGATTACACCACTTTGTGGCATATGCGTCTGGGTCACATTGGCAAAAAGGGGATGATTGAGCTTCACAAGCGAGGTCTCCTGGATGGTGTGAAGGGTTTCAAGTTTTGGGATCCTGTTGCAAAGAAACGGATGATCAGTCGAGATGCTGTATCTGATGAGCAGGCAATGCTTCTACATGCCAAGGAAGTTGAGAAACCTGCAGTTACAGAGACTGAATCCAGATCAGCAGTGGAGGTGGAACTTTTAGATTCTAGCACACCTATACCAGCAGGTGGTGAGCATGATGTCGATCAACAATAGGTTGAGAGTCTTGTTTCTGGCAGAAGCAGACGCATCACAAGGGCCCCTATAAGATATGGTTTTGAGAAGATGGTTAATTATGCTCTAGTCATTGGCACAGATGATTCATCCAACTTTCAAGAGGCTATTCATAGTCAGAAGAAAGAAGGATAGATAGGTGTTATGGCTGAGGAGATGGAATCTCTCCATAAGAACAGGACGTGGGAGTTGGTTCCTCTTCCAGCAGGTAAGAGGGCAATAGGATGCAAATGGGTGTTCAAGAAGAAACAAGGCATCTCAGAGAAAGAAGGCATAAGGTACAAGGCACGGCTAGAAGCTTCTGGTGAGATCATCTTGGAGAAGGTGCACACTTCTCAGAATGCAGCTGATATGATGACCAAACCGGTTACCGCAGACAAATTCAAGCATTGCTTGGATTTGGTTCATGTCACTCGTTGTTAGATGAGTGAGAAAGCCCCCTGTCAAGAGAAACAAGGAGGATCTGGCGACAAGATCCTGGAATTGTATATGTGTTTCCAAATTTTGTATTAGATTATGTTGTCTAGGTGGAGATTGTTATAATAAGACAATAAATCTAGGTATACTGATACAATGGGACAAGGGAAACATATTTTGGGCCCATGGATTAATGGGCCCGGGGCGACAGGGGGTGCGGGGGGCAGAGCGGAGGATTATATCTATTTATAGAATTCTATCTTTTTATAGGACTCTATCTATTTATAGAGGATTCTACCTATTTATAGTTATAAAATAGATAGGTTTAGGGTTGTATTCATTATCCATCAAAGTATATTGAAAACCCTAGCTGCAAGGTTTGTGGAGCAAAACCACAAAACGTTTTGTCTTCTTCTCTCTATTTCTGAAGTAACTCGTTGAAAGATCACAACACGTGCTAAACAAGGTCATTGTTAATTAATATGAGGAAAAAAAAGGTAAGCATTGTTAGGCATAAACTAGAATTGATTGTATAGCATGAATTGGATGTTCATTAGACAAGACAATAAAACAAATACAATATACATAATATTGTATCCAAGCACTATTATCCTCTTCATTCACCAAAGACGTACAAGTCACCAATATATAAAGCTCAAGTAAATGATAAGTGTGATATTGATCTTGTAAATGAATTTGGAATAAGCATAGAGATCACAGGTGCATATGTTGGGTAAGCAAGTAATTTAGGTTACACATGTCAAGATCATAAAAATTACATGCAAAGAAAGCATCGATAAAATGTGTTGTATGAAAAAGTTGGAAGTTTATTGAAGTGCTTTCATATACAAATTATGGACAATCCTTTATTTAAGTATTTTATTTAGTTGGATAGTGAACTAGTTATTTTTGGAGCTATATTATTGTATGGCAAAACTACAAAATCTTTTAGATGGTTGTTTGAAACCTTTCTTGCAACACACAACAAGTACCCGATTGTCTAGATTTGCTCCTCTTCCGACTACAGTTGTCACCACCATCACCCCTGCTACTGTCCTCATAGTTTGTTGCCACCGCCGCGAGGTTTGCCGGGGAAGAAGCTAGTTGCCGCCGACAACCTCCCCAGGTGTGAACGAAGCCCTATATCTACTCTGTTGGAAGAAAGAAGAGAGAAGAAAATAATTTTTTGATGAAAATAGCTTGATCAAAAAAATCCCGTTCGTTTAAAATGAATAAAACATTTAACAAAACAGGTTTATCTAAGATAATAATATAATAATTAAGGGTGGGACCCATTAACGGATTTACAGACGGCCGTTGGAAGTTTGTGGATTTTTGTTGTAAAAATGTTATTTTGTGTGTACCTAGACAATTAGAGATTTAATGGGTGATTTTGTGAAAATATGCTTATTTAATGTATGATTTTATGCAATTAACTCTTAAATTAATGGTCATTTTTAAGGAATGATACCCTGTAGTTTTCAATGAATTTCATGAAAACTATACTGACAAATGAGATACTAGCAATAAAAGATGCACAATTGATTCTCCTCGGATATGGACTTCTCCAAAAACAATATGTAGATAAAAATAAGTCACGAGACTAACTACGTCTCGTCATGAATATAATTTTATTAATATCACTCTACATCTATACTTGTTTTGTACATTCATTCGATCAATGTAGTTTTTTCAGCATGGCATTTCACTTATATGATAGTTCATGTTATTTTTGTTACGTATAATTAAAAATCGAATATTTTATGTATAATACATTTTTATAATTATAATTTGTGTAAATAATTATAATTTTTCTTTCTCACATTTCACTGTACAAAAGTAACAAAAATATGATTTATATTGCTTAAAATAATTTATTTTAAAAATATACTAGTATTGAAAATAATATATTGATATTTTAAAATGTCAAATATGTAGTAAGTAGGAGACTTTACAATTAAATAAACTATATAAAATGTAACTAATTAAATTTGTAATTATTAAATTAGTTAAGATAAATTTTGGAAATTTTTTTTTTCTAAAACAAAAAGAAAAAGATTCTCATTGGTTTATTGGCGGAAGAGATAGTGTTCTTTTAATTTAATTTTATTTTTTAATAATAAAATTGTTATTAAAAAAATAGAATACATATTTAGGCATTTTTTGAAAAACAAATCAATGGTATATTGACGATTGATTACTGTGATAATTAAATTTCACAGTGGTTTTTTCTTTTTTGGTGATGTATACATATCAATCACTATCAAGCATATTTAAGTGGAAGTTTTTGGTAGTATTAGATAGATAATGGGAAACTTTAGTTTAATTCCTAGGTTAAGATAGTGGTGCTCTTTTTTAATATTTTGATGAGTAATATATTTCTATAAAGTATGATGCTTAGTGTAGCAATTATACTCATGAAATAATATAAATCATAATTAACATATATTGTATGTTTTTTTTAACGAAAATATTGATATATTTAACGGAAATTTTTGTTGGTACCCTGTGGTATGGGGTATTCTGCATCTGACCCACACGTTTTTCAGAGTTCGGATTTTATCCCTCAGTTTTGCAATTTTTCGACATTTGCCCTTTTCTGTCCACAATCACTAACTTTGGTTAAAGATGTGTTAGTTTACATAGAAAAAAAATATAAGAAAACAAAATTACAAAAAGGAAAATCGACCTATTTCTTCTCAATATATCTCCTCGATAGAACATTGCTCCCAAACAAAGATGCTGCTGATACACCTCTCTACATGAAATCGACGACTCTCTCTCTCGAAGAAGAACAAAGTTGAGCTCCATCCATGTTTGATTGAATGCTTCTCCTTTCTCTGATTCTCGTCTCTCAAATTTATCTTGAATGTAAACGCTAATGTTCGATTGAATGCTTCTCCTTTCCGACATTTTCCCTTTGGCATTGAGTTAAGTTTTCTGATTTTTGGCATTTAAGTCTGCTTTTAGCATTGAGGAGGTTGTTTTCAGACTCGTAAATGCAAAGTTGTTGATGAGGTTGTTTTCAGAACTACAAATGCAAAGTTTCTGCAAATGTGATGAGTGTCAAAATAACCACTTTTTCTCTTAAGTTTTCATGAATTTCATACCCTCATTTTTACCTCACATATACCTTTTTATATGGAAATGTTCCACTTTCGTATTTCGGTATCTACCTTGGTTTTTCTTGTGTTTCAAGCTTTTTAGGTGCCAAAAGCATCGGAATAGCTTCCTTCCAAGAATCAAAGCATCAAGAACATCAATTATGACTATGAAGCTGGAATATAGAGTCCTCATTTCTTCCTACTTTGGAGATTCAAGAGCAAAGTCGGATTTTCTTCTTGCTTAATTACGCCTTGGTTATTGTCGTAAGGAGGCATAAGGATCGAGTTCTTCTTCGTTAGAAATCTAGAAACTCCATCCCGGCCAGCCCATCACGAAGGTTATGTTGTTCATTACGACCTCTTAAGTTGGGCTGACGCCCGTAAGGTAGCGTAAGAGGGTGTAAGGGAGAACGTAACACCTTATCTTCAGCCGCGGCGAATTGGTTTAGTCTCCACACCAATTTTTAGGAAGATTTTATAGGTTTTGTGTAAACCCTAGCCGCCATTCTCCCCTATATAATCATGCCCGAGTGTAGGTTTAGAGGCATCTGATCACCGAATAACTTCTTCAGTTTCGTTCTCTATCTTTTCTCTTTTTTACTCTTGTAGGATGTCATTGTTAGAGTTGCTCTAAAAGGTTCTTCCTAGAACCAAACCTTGTGAGTTCTAATCTTTCATGTTTTCAATATATTGTTTTCTTGCTTTATTTGTATTCTTTAAATTGAAGGACTTAACCGTGAAGGTTTTCTTGGTCTTTTCCGGGTTTATACGTGCAAATGAGTTTTCCTATACTCGCCGAACCGTTGGATTGAGAGCTACGTGAGTTGGAAAGCACGGTCTTGGTTTGTATATGTCTAATGCTACTTTTGATGATTATCTGTTATGTCTTTTATCAATGTTCACAACAATATATATATATATATATATATATATATATATATATATATATATATATGCATCAATAATTTTATTTCATTAAAGTGGAGATTCTCTACTTCCTTAGATGATTACTCTCTATAATCGTCCCAAATCAAAGAATTGTGTTTGTTCTCCTTCGCTACTTTCTCATCATTGCCTACATATATACTGAATTAACTGATTTCTAAGGTTTGCTAAATCAGATACAATCCCTGAGTTCGATAACCCGTATACTACAAGTGATCTCGTATCCTTGCGATGGATGTAGTTTTATTACGGTAAAACTTACATTCACCCTTACGCCCAAAACAAAGAATTGGCGTCGTTGCCGGAGATTTTTGATAGATTTAGATAACTTTAGTCTTCAATTATTTTAGTTTTCGTTGTTTTTTTTTTTTTAAATTTTTAATTTTCTTTCTTTTTATTCTCTTTTATTTGGAAAAAACCGTAAGCAAAAATCTTCACTTACATTCACCCTTACGCCCTCCTTACTGCCGTAACCAGGCCGTAAGAGACCGTAAGATGAGTGTATGTAACACCCCAAATCCGTAGGACTCGGAGTGCTACTGGGCTAGGATCTCACAATGGATCCTGACCCTAGCCTGACAACAATTTCACAGATCTTACAACAAGGCACCGATAGATTAAAACAAAATATGAAACTGATATATATAGATCAAAAGGTAATACAATGTACCGCTGAGTACAAACAAACCAAACTATACATCAAAAGACCCATATCCCCGATATCGCCCCAGTGTACGGAGCCCTCAGCGGATCACCCACTCTGAATCACTCTGCAGCTCTCCTATCCTGCAAAGTGTCTACAACACGGTATGAAACCGTTAGCTAACCATACACAAATATAGGAAGATGCTAGAGCACAAACACACATCAGAAATCTTAACACATCATCATGCTTTCACACATTTATCCGGTTCATTATCTTTATAGAGTCCAGCAATCAACTCATACATAAATATCCATATGAACATAAGTGACACGAGGAATATAAACCTCGCATCTGGGTCCAATAACCAGCTGGAATGGTGCCTGGAACACTACCCCGTGTACCCTAAGGGAATGAGAAGTGCCCGAACCGTTTACCAGGTTTGGCCTGCCTACAGAGAACCTCCCAGACTCCCAGCGGGATGAAAGGGCAAGTTATCACGACCCTACACTGGGCAAACAATATACCATAGGTCGGTGACCATCATAACACATACTATAACCATATAACACACACACCACTCATGCACAACATCCTATAAAGGAATGGCAACAAAGTAAGTCCCACGGACTTACCTCAACCTCGTAGTCTGCTCACTGGATCAACCTCAACTCAGTCCACTCCAAACTGGAGGATAACACGGCCTATACAAGGCATACACAGATATCAAACTTTATCACACAAAGGGTCACACCTAGACCCAAGAGATCCATAAGGGATCATATCCAACTCGTAAACCTCAAAGCCCTAACCGGCCATTCCATATCATACTCATCAACCTCCGAATCCTAGCATGCTACTACCGCTCAACTAGGAAAGGAAAGGATCTACCTAGCTTTAGGTAGACCCGGGACAAAGCGCACCTGCGTAACAAAGGGGCGCAGGGGCGGAGGCAAGCAACCGCGGGTGCAGCGGAACATAGCCGCGGGGGTGGTGACAAGGGACGCTGGCAAACGCAGACACGCCGCTGGCACGACGCGGGCGCTGTGACACGGTAACTGTGGGGGCGGTGACTTCTGGCCACGGGGGCGGCGACAGTGCAGAATGCAAACTCGGGGCTTCTCTTTATCTCTTCCTGTGATCAATCCCTTTCACTCTCTTCCAGATTCATACACAAGCATCAACATACACATATCAACATCACCCTATGTTCAAAACATCTATTCCTAAGCTAAGGAATGAGGAGCAAGGAAGAAGGAAGGATGAAGAAGCAAGGAGGAAGAAGCTTACCACTGCTGAAGGTCTAGGCAGGCACAAGTAAGCACACTCAGTTGGCTCCACAAGCTCAGCAACCACAACTAGCATCAACAACCACACACAACTCTACCAACTCAAGGGAAAAACCAACTCAAGCTCAAGAAGAAAGAAGAAGAAGCAAGAAGGACGTGAAACTGGATTGGAATGTGAAGAAACCCTTGCTCAACAAGGTGGAACGAAGGAGGTAAGGTAAGGTAAAGCACGGGTCAAAGGGTCAACAAAACCGGCTGCAGCCGCCGTAACCCGCAGGGGCGGATCACAGGGCCGCAGGGGCGGCACACGTGCCCGCGGGTGCGGGAAGACCAATCTCGGCCCAAAGCCAATCTCGGCCATGATCCAATCTCGGTCCGAAAGAAAGGGCTCTCACATCTCACCCCCCTAAAAACAAGTTTCGTCCCGAAACATGCAAGATCCAGAAATCACTCGGACTCAGAAGCCGAGGTATAACTCTCTCTATAACCTCAACATAAGCATGGAGGAAACCATCCACTCCAACAGCAAACTATACTGTCCAAGGCCTAGAGGAAAACCATCTCTAGCCAAATCATATCATAATCCAATAGCATGGAGGAAAGAACCATCTCCAACTATAAATAAAAGTCATACTAGCACAACAAGATCTAATAAGATCATAAGCACAACAAGCTAGCATGAAATAACATATCATAGCATATAAGCATGTAAGCACATAAGACTCACCAAGCTAGTACTAAGATCTACTCGGTGATCCTACTGGTGCATCTATCTCTGCAAAGAACTCCGGATAGTTCCTCTGGATACTATCCTCAGTCTCCCATGTAGCCTCCTCAGGTCCTCGTCTCGACCACTGTATCCTAAGCATAGGTATGTCCTTCGAACGCAGACGTCTCGTACCTCGTTCTAGGACTGCAATCGGATGCTCGAAAAAAGTGTGGTCCGGCTCAACCACCAAATCCTCATAACTCACGATGTGTCTCGGATCTGGTATATACTTCCTCAGCTGAGACACGTGAAACACAGGGTGAACACCCTCTAATCTCGGAGGCAAGGCCAATCTGTAAGCGGCACTCCCAACTCGATCCAGAATCTCGAACGGTCCGACATATCGGGGACTCAACTTCCCCTTAATGTCAAATCGCCTAACACCTCGTGTCGGGGATACTCTCAGCCACACATGGGCTCCAACTCTGAACTCCAGAGGTCTACGCCTCCTATCAGCATACGACTTCTGACGGCTCTGCGCAGTCAGCATACGCTCTCTGATCAATGATACTCGAGCCATATCATCCTGAATCTGATCAGGTGTTAAACCACTGACACTGCTCTGCTCATCCCAACATAACGGGGTACGACATCTCTATCCATACAGTGCCTCATATGGGGCCATCCCAATAGATGCATGCCAGCTGTTGTTGTAGGAGAACTCAACAAGTGGGAGATGATCCGCCCACACCTGTCCCCAATCCAACACACAAGCTCGCAACATATCCTCCAGCGTCTGAATGGTCCTCTCTGATTGACCATCTGTCTGAGGATGAAACGCAGTCGTGAAGCGCAAACTCGTCCCCAGGGCAGTCTGAATCTGCTGCCAGAATCTCGAGGTAAATCGTCCATCTCTGTCAGAGACGATCGTCCTCGGTACACCATGGAGTCTCACTATCTGCCTAGTGTACTCCCCTGTTAATCTGCTCACCGGCCACGTTTCTCGAATAGGAATGAAACGTGCCGTCTTCGTCAGTCTGTCAACTATGACCCAGATGGCATCAAAACTCCGGCTCAGCCTCAGTCCAGTCACAAAGTCCATGGTGACGTCCTCCCACTTCCTCTGTGGAACAGGAAGTGGATGGACCTCACCTCCAAGTCTGAAATGCTCGATCTTGACCTGCTGGCAGGTCGCACACTGTGCCACAAATCTGGCCACATCGGGCTTCAGCCCTCCCACCAATAAAGACGTCTCAGATCTTGATACATCTTACTCGTACCTGGATGTACCGAGTAAGGTGTACAGTGAGCCTCCTGTAATATCCTCTGTCTCAGCTCTGTATCAGCAGGTACACAAACGCGACCGCGGCGCCTCAAAACTCCATCTGCTCCCAGCAGGAACTGGGGTGCCTCATCCAAAGACATCCTATCTCTGATTCTCTGTAAGGTCGGGCAGGTCTCTTGTTTCTGTCGGATCTCATCCAACAGATCAGGAAGGACCTCTAGTGTACGTAGCTGGGCATCCTCATCAGGAAACTGGATGTCCAGCTCTAACCAGATCAGGTCTCTCTGCAACTGATGTTGTACTGTCAGCCTCGCAATCGCCTGCTCTCGAGGCGTCTTCCTGCTCAGGGCGTCGGCGACTACGTTCGCCTTCCCCGGATGATAAAGAATCTCCAGATCAAAATCCTTGATCAACTCGAGCCACCTACGCTGGCGGTTATTCAATTCCCGCTGCGTGAAGATGTACTTCAGACTCTGATGGTCTGTGAAGATCTGACACGTAACACCATACAGGTAATGTCTCCAGATCTTCAGTGCATGAACTACTGCCGCCAACTCTAGATCATGAGTCGGGTAGTTCTCCTCATACGTCTTCAGCTGTCGAGACGCATATGCAATCACCCTGCCTCTCTGCATCAACACACATCCCAAGCCTAGCTTGGATGCATCACTATACACTACAAAATCCTTTGTACCCTCTGGCTGTGCCAAAACAGGAGCAGAAGTCAGACGTCGCTTCAACTCCTCAAAACTCTGCATACACTGATCAGACAACACAAATCTGGTAGTCTTCCTCAGCAAACTCGTCAGTGGACGGGCAATCACAGAAAATCCCTCCACAAAGCGTTTGTAATAACCTGCTAGGCCAAGGAAGCTACGTATTTCCTTGACGTTCGTCGGTGTAGGCCATGCATTTACTGCCTCTATCTTCGCTGGATCCACCTTGATCCCCTCAGCTGATACTATGTGACCCAGGAATGCTACCTCTGGCATCCAGAACTCGCACTTAGAGAACTTTGCATAAAGTTCTCTATCCCGCAAGACCTGCAATACAGTCCTCAGATGTCCTGCATGCTCCTCACTGCTACGAGAATATACCAGAATGTCATCAATGAAAACCACCACAAACTGATCCAGGAAGTCGATGAAGATACTGTTCATCAACTCCATAAAGACGGCTAGGGCATTCGTAAGCCCAAATGGCATCACTACAAACTCGTAGTGTCCATATCTGGTCCGGAATGTTGTCCTGTGCACATCCTGCTCCCTCACCCTCAGCTGGTGATACCCGGAACGCAGGTCAATCCTGGAGAACACAGTAGCTCCCTGTAACTGATCTAACAAATCATCAATGCGCGGCAGTGGATACTTGTTCTTGATGGTCACCTTGTTCAGCTCTCTGTAGTCAATATATAATCTCAGCGATCCATCCTTCTTCCGTACGAAGAGGACAGGTGCTCCCCATGGGGACACACTAAGGCGAATGAAGCCCTTCTCATCCAACTCCTCGAGTTGCTTCTTCAGCTCCAGCATCTCAACAGGCGTCATCCGGTATGGAGCCTTCGAGATGGGTCTCGTACCAGGCTCTAACTCGATACTGAAATCCACACTCCTCTGAGGCGGCAAACTGGACGGCTCAGCAAAAACATCAGTAAACTCACAGACCACTGGGATATCCTCTAACGCTGGACTCTCCCCCTCCTTCATGGCATAACACCAGAAGGCCTCACAACCCTGTGCAATCAGTCTAGCTGCCCGTATAGCACTGATAATTGTGCCTACCTTTCCAAGGTCCCAACCTCGGAAAACCTCTACCTGGCCTAACTCGGTAGAGAGGGTAACAGTCCTCCTACCTACATCTAAGACTGCAGAATGTCTAGCCATCCAATCCATACCTAGTATAACTTCTTCATGCTCCAACGGCATGACAAAGAAGTCAACTAGTAACACACGAGTCCCTACAAAAATGGGACAACCGTGAATCTCACGGGTACCTCTGACCCTACCACCATCGGGTAACCCTATAACAAAGGGCATCCCCTCAACTGTATCTAAACCCAGACGCTCTACACAGGCATCAGAAATAAAAGAATGTGTAGTACCAGTATCAAATAAAACTCTAACAGGTAAACCATGAATCAGAATGGTACCTGTAGCAGTAGGTGCAGCTGGCTCCTCTGTACTCCTCAACTCAAAAACACGACCCTGTGGGCCTCTGGTATCAGTGGTGCCCCCACCACGACCTCTGCCTCTACTCGGCCCAAGAGCAGATCCCTGAGTCGTAGGGCGATCTGGGACCCTCTGCTGTCCCTGACTCTGCTGTTGCTGCTGAGGTGGTCTCTATCCACCTCCTGCGGCACTAGCAGGAGAAGAATCCTGTTGTGATGAAGCTCGCCCTTGTCTACAGAAGGTAGATCTATGACTAGGTCGGCCACAAGTGAAACAGGTCACCGGCTGCCTAGTACACTTTGACCTCATATGCCCATACTCACTGCAGTTGAAGCACTACACTCCCTTATCTGCACCCGGTGTAGATGGAGGACGACTCTAGCGACTCTGGTCTCGCCCTGAACCAGTAGCTCCACCAGTACCACTAGTCTGACCAGTCCTCTGTCTCTTCTCAGACCCTCCGGTCTGAGAAGCTCTCCTTTGGATAGCTCTCTCCCTCTCGTAGTCAGAAGCCCGGTCCTAATAGTCGACCAAGGTCTCACAGTGAAAACCCGCCATGTAGGTACGGGTAGTATCCCTCAGACGTCGGGAAAACAAATACACGTGCTGATCTGCAGCAGGTGCAGCTGGACCCAGCAATGCCAGCTCCTCCTGGAATCTTCTGATGGCCTCTGAGACCGGCACATCCTCGAATCCAGCCTCCACAAAGTCTCGCAGTTTCTCCCTCCTCAAAGAGGCAGGGCAAAAAACGCTCTCGGATCAGAGTCCTCATCTGCTCATAACTAGTAACATGTGCTCGTACAGACCTCCACCAGTGCTGTGCCAAATCTATGAACAAGGTCTACACCAGCTCAATCTGCCTGACAGTTGGACATCTAATAGACTCCAAAGCTGAGTCTACATGTCCTATCCATAGCTCCACCTCTAGCCCCACTTTCCTAGTGAAAGGGGGTACTCCCATCTGATGGAAAGCCTTCAACCAAGTGTTTGGTCTAGGCCCTATATGCTCCTCTAGAGCCCGAGCAATCTCAGCAGCAGGTACCTGTACAGCTGGTACCTGAGTAACGGTGTGGGACCTCTCAGATGGTCCCTCATGTGCTGGCAAATCCAAGGCACGCCTACCTGCCCTGACAGCCTCCTCAACACGTCTGATATAAGCCTGAAACTATGCTCTATCCATAGAGACGCGATCAGAATCACCAGATTGGGCTCTCTGTGGCCCCTGTCCCTTAGCTGCACCGTTCCCAACCTCAGGAACGACACTCTAAACAACCTCCTCGTGGACCTCCTTTGCTGCACGTGGCTCAACAGCAGGAATCCTACCCCGTCCTCTACCTAGAGGGGGTCTACCTCTACCTCTACCTCGTCCAGCTGCAGGTAAGGCTCTAGTCTGAACCATCTGCAGAGGATATAAACCTATCTTAGAAGGCTATATATATGCCATATGTATAGATATATCACAGATCAATCACAACAAAATATCTATATATATCTATACTGTCGAGGTCTTCAGAGGGGTGACGGCTTCCGTACACGGTATCCCAAAACATTTGTACTCATTTCCAAACCAAAACCTTTTGAAAAGTCAGACCCCTTTTCGGGTTCTGTTTAGTTATCTATTCGACCTTTATTGCAAATTACTAGTGCCATTGTTGTCAACCTGGGCTCTGATACCAACTTTGTAACACTCCAAATCCCTAGGACTCGGAGTGCTACTGGGCTAGAATCTCACAATGGATCCTAACCCTAGCCTGACAACAATTTCACAGATCTTACAACAAGGCACCGATAGATTAAAACAAAACATGAAACTGATATATATATATATATATATATATATATATATATATATATATATATATATATATATATATATATATATATATATATATATATATATATATATATATATATAGATCAATACAATGTACCGCTGAGTACAAACAAACCAAACTATACATCAAAAACCCATATCCCCGATACCGCCCCAGTGTACGGAGCCCTCAGCGGATCACCTACTCTGGATCACTCTGCAGCTCTCCTATCCTGCAAAGTGTCTACAACAGGGTATGAAACCGTTAGCTAACCATACACAAATATAGGAATATGCTAGAGCACAAACACACATCAGAAAGGATAAACACTTCAGCATGCTTTCACACATTTACCCGGTTCATTATCTTTATAAAGTTCAGCAATCAACTCATATATAAATATCCGTATAAACATAAGTGACACGAGGAATATAAACCTCGCCTCTAGGTCCAATAACCAGCTGGAATGGTTCCTGGAACACTACCCCGTGTACCCTAAGGGAATGGGAAGTGCCTGAACCGTTTACCAGGTCTGGCCTGCCTACAGAGAACCTCCCAGACTCCCAGCGGGATGAAAGGGCAAGTTATCACGGCCCTACAATGGGCAAACAATATACCATAGGTCGGTGACCATCATAACACATGCTATAAACATATAAAACACACCACTCGTGCACAACATCCTATAAAGGAATGGAAGCTAAGTAAGTCCCACGGACTTACCTCAACCTCGTAGTCGTCTCACTAGATCAACCTCAACTCAGTCCACTCCCAACTGGAGGATAACACGGCCTATACGAGGCATACATAAATATATCACAATCCTATCACACAAAGGGTCACACCTAGACCCAAGGGATCCATAAGGGATCATATTCCAACTCGTAAACCTCAAAGCCCTAACCGGCATTTCCGTATCATACTCATCAACATCCGTATCCTAGCATGTTACTACCGTTCAACTAGGAAAGAAAAGGATCTACCTAGCTTTAGGTAGACCCGGGACAAAGCGCACCTGCGTAACAAAGGGGCGCACGGGCGGTGGCAAGCAACCGCGGGTGCGGCGGAACGTAGCCGCGGGGGCGGTGACAAAGGATGTTGGCAAACGCAGGCACGCCGCTAGCACGACGCGGGCGTTGTGACACGGTAACCGCAGGGGCGGTGACTCTCATCCGCGGGGGCGGCGATAGTGCAGAATGCAGTCTCGGGGCTTCTCTTTAGCTCTTCCCGTGATCAATCCCTTCCACTCTCT
>CM008279.1:30895236-30944705 GCA_002319775.1 Fagopyrum tataricum | reverse complement strand
GATGTCACCGCCCGTTATCATACACTTGGGCCAAAATATATGAGGTCGGTGGTCCAAATTACCGGTTTAATTGTTATAACAAGAACATAAACACACACCACCAAACACACATCAATTCTAATACGTAAAATACGAGCTAAGTAAGCCCGGAGACTTACCTCGTCACCAAACACAAGTCACCACACTCTTGCTTCCTTAAGGAAGAAGCCCACAACCTGCTCACAAGAGATATGCATATCAATACATACTCACTCTCAAGAAGTCTTAGACTTCACTCTTAGTGATCCATGCAAGATCATCTAACCCTCAAACTAGGAATGCATCCTAGGTCCCAACTACTCACCACACACTCTCCACACATGAAACAACCCACAACAGTTCATAATTCCACAAGATATTAATCCTCAACCAAAGAAGCACAAGCTAGCCTAGAAGATCCATCATGCTCACATCCTCATATCCAACAATTACATCAAGCCTTAAGGGCTCCTAGGTTCACAACCACTAAGTGGCATTCTCAAGCTACTCTAGGTCATCCTAAGCATGCTACTACATGATTCAACAACAAATCTAAGGAATGAACGAAGGGGAAGGGAGGAAAGGAACCTACTGCCGAAGAAACGCAGCTGCGTTGAAGAAGCCGCCCCTGATCCGACGGTAAAAAAATACGTCCCTGACGTCTCAATAGCCCGTCTGCTCCCGTGATAAACTGCGGTGCCTCTCCTCGGGACATCCTGTCCCGGATCCTCATCAAAATGGGACATCTCTCCTGCTTCTGCAGGATCTCACCGCACAGGTCAGGTAATATGGTCTGTGAAGATCTGGCACGTAGCCCCGTACAAGTAATGTCGCAAGATCTGCAGGGCATGAATCACTGCCGCTAACTCAAGATCATGGGTTAACTCAAGATCATGGGTAGGGTAATTCTCCTAGTACGGCTTCAGCTGCCGAAAAGCGTACGCAATAACCTTACCCCTCTACATCAAGACGCACCCCAATCCTAGCTTGGAGGCGTCACTATTCACTACAAAATCCTCTACGCCCTCAGGCTGGGCTAAAATAGGAGCGGAGGTCAACCTCCTCTTTAACTCCTCGAAGATGTGCTGACATGGCTCGGACCAGACGAACCTGGTAGACTTCCTCAGCAAGGAAGTGAGCGGTCGTGCAATCGCGGAGAAACCCTCAACAAAACGGCGGTAGTATCCCGCTAAGCCCAAGAAACTGCGCACCTCCTTGACCGTCCTAGGAGGCGGCCATGAGGAAACAAACTCTATCTTTGCCGGGTCAACCATGACACCTTCGGCGGAAACTATATGACCCAGGAATGCCACCTAGGACATCCTGAACTCGCACTCAGAGAGCTTAGCGCAAAGCTCTCTATCCTGGAGGACTCGAAGCACCGTCCTCAGGTGTCCCTCATGCTCCTCCCTACTCCGGGAGTAAACTAAGATGTCGTCTATAAACACTACCACAAACTGGTCTAAGAAGTCGATGAAGATTCCGTTCATAAACTCCATGAAGACGGCGGGTGCATTCGTGAGCTCGAATGGCATCACGACAAACTCATACTTGCCGTATCTTGTCATGAATGCCGTCTTCGGCACGTCATCCTGTCTCGATTGATACACTTGAAACGCCGGGTGAACACCCTTTACTCTCGGCGGCCATGCCAGCCGGTAAAACACTTTCCCAACTTGCTCTAAGATCTCAAAAGGTCCGATGTATCAGAAACTCAACTTCCTTCTCGGGTCTTTCTCACTACAACATTTCCATTATGTTTCTTCTTTGCTTGTCTCTAACAAAGAAGATCGAACTTCCAATTTACACCATTGGCGATAACTTTCTTTCTTTTCATAAACTGGTGTTCTCCTTAACAAATTCAAACCAAGAGTTTAAGATATAATCTAAGCTCTTGTTACTGTTCCGTTATGATTCCACAGCCTGGTTACTCTCCCCCACACCCATCATAGACCACCCGCACATGCGCGTTCTCGGTTGTCACCAAATAGTTGATAATTGACATTCTCCTATGTCAATGACTTACCATTCTTCTACGCTTCCAAGTTACCATTCTCATGAAGGCTACCCTCTCGGGGTACCTTACACTCTGTTAACTCATTCTTCATTCCACGCTTCCTTTTCCTTCAGCGAGATAAATTAAATATACCCTTCTCGGCGTTGTTGAGTCACATGACTCGCCTTGATAGGCTTAACCGCGCTTCATGATATCTTGTAAGTGCGTCTTCTCAAAATCTCTAATGTTAGTTAGCATCACGTGTTGCTCTCATCTTCTTAGGATCATCATTTATACCTACTCCATCCTTTTTGGCGTTTCTTCGCCTTATCGTCATAGCAGAAACAGGTCAACTCCGCGTAAATCCCCACCTTGCCATTCTTCTCATAAATCTCATAATGTTAACTCTTCACTTAATGGTACATCGTAAGCTTAACTTACGGTATCTTACATTTTTCACACTTGGTTCGATCACGTTTCTCATCTTGACTCCAAAGCTTACGAGCGTCTAAGGGAAGCTTCACTTCTCGTGATGGAACACCGACTTTAACCTTGTTAGAATGCACTCATCTCCTCCTTGATTCACATCTTTAGTTGTCCACGCGTCTTCTTGAAGAACTTAAGTTTGCTATCTCCATTGTTCTTGTCGTACGTAGTCCTCAAACACGGTAGCTCCAATGGATGCTCCCCTGGTCCTGGCAGATGGAGAAATCTACGCCCCGGACCTCCCAACGGTCCTATCCCTAGCCTCGGGAACAATGCTCTCTGCGACGTCCTCTATGGGGACCTCGACTGCTGGTGCACCCACAACTGGCGGGTCCGCAATGGGGATACGTCCCCGACTTCTCGCGCCTGGAGGTCTTCCTACTCGTCCCCGTCTCGGGACGGTAGGAGAAAGAGGGGGTCTACCCCTGGCGGGTCCTACGTAAGCGGTAGCTCTCGTACGTGCTATCTAATAGCGTATGGCGTTTACTTATGTATAAATACATAAGTAATACTTACGATCTCGGTATGATAAAACTTCTAAAAGCATAAAGGTAAACATGATCACAATACACATCCAAGGCATACAAACAAAAAACATCCTAAGGTCGCATACATAGCTAGGTACATACAATATCCACAAACATCCTAAGGTCATACATATATATATGACTATGTAATAATATAAGTACATACTTCTAATCAAGAGATCTATGTCGCCGATGTTTGCGGAAGGAGTGGTGGTTCCGTACATTCTAACCCAAACCCGACTCATGCACATGATTTTGAAAACGAAAAGTCAGAACCCGTGTGGGTTCTGTTTATTCCTAATTCGGCCTTTAAAAAGATTACGAGTGCCATTGTTGTCAACCTAGGGCTCTGATATCACTTTTGTAACACCCCAAATCCGTGTGACTCGGGATGCTACGGGCAAGACCTCACAATGGGTCCCGACCCTTAGCTTGACAACAATTTCACCGGACCACTCCAACAAGGCACAAATAAAGGCGAAAACTCAAAATGTTTTTAATGTATGCGGAAACCGAAATGTAACGAATACAAAGTGGAAACTCAACCAAGTCCTCAAAACAACATAACAAAAATACGAAAGTGTAAATCGTACCATAACATCCACAAACTAACGATATGAAACATAACCCAATAATGCCCCCGTCCTATAATGTACGGAGACCCCGGCTGTCCACTCCTCCACTTCACTCGGCGGCATCCCTAACCTGCAAGTCATCTACACAAACGGTTTAAAACCGTTAGCTAATATTCTAAGAATTAGAATGGCGGTGAACGCACAAACACATACATAGCACATAACATAAAACACACAAGTCCGGTTTATTATCTTTATATTATTAATTCATATCCCGTTCTAATTCAACTTCGATTTGTGACACGAGACCACCGTGGTCTCACCTCGGTCCCTACTTACCGGCAAAGAATGGTACGGATGCACCCGACCATCTAACTCGTCGGGCTAGTCGCCGAGAACCTCCTAGACTTCCCGCAGGGCTAGGCAGATGATGTCACCGCCCGTTATCATACACTTGGGCCAAAATATATGAGGTCGGTGGTCCAAATTACCGGTTTAATTGTTATAACAAGAACATAAACACACACCACCAAACACACATCAATGCTAATACGTGAAATACGAGCTAAGTAAGTCCCGAGACTCACCTCGTCACCAAACCCAAGTCACCACACTCTTGCTTCCTTAAGGAGGAAGCCCACAACCTCCTCACAAGAGATATGCCTATCAATACATGCTCACTCTCAAGAAGTCTTAGACTTCACTCTTAATGATCTATGCAAGATCACCTAACCCTCAAACTAGGAAGACATCCAAGGTCCCAAGTACTCACCACACACTCTCCACACATGAAACAACCCACAACAGTTCATAATTCCACAAGATATTAATCCTCAACCAAAGAGGCACAAGCTAGCCTAGAAGATCCATCATGCTCACATGCTCATATCCAACAATTACATCGAGCTTTAAGGGCTCCTAGGTTCACAACCACTAAGTGGCATTCTCAAGCTACTCTAGGCCATCCTAAGCATGCTACTACATGATTCAGCAACAAATCTAAGGAATGAACGAAGGGGAAGGGAGGAAAGGAACCTACTATCGAAGAAACGCAGCCGCGGAGTCAAGATGGCACCCCGGCGGAGAAGAAGCCGCCCCTGCCGAAGGCTGACGCTGCCCCTGCGGCCGTGCTGGCTGCACCTGCGGCGGGCCGCTCCCGCGGTCGTGATGATCTGCCCCCGCGGTTACGCTGTAGAACTCGTCTTCTTCGTCTCAATCGTGAATCGTTGGCTCCAAAGTCCTTATTTCCTTGCTGGATCTTCTCCAAACACCCACCACTGGTCTTAGGTACCTCTCATCGATCTAACAAGCTAAGAACACAAGCATGCAAGAGACTTGAGTGAAAACCTCTCAATGCTTCATCCATGGCTATGGATGAAGGAGGGAAGAAGAAAGGGGTGAGCATCCATGGAGAGGAAGGAAGGGAGGAAAGAGACTTACCACACCAGATCTGTAGTTTTCCTACTGTAGTCCACACATGCAGCTCCTCAATCAACAATGGAAGAATATAAGAGAAGAGGAGAGAAGAGAGGAGAAGAAAGTGATGGAGGAAATGACGTGAGAGAGAGTAAGGGAGGAGAGAGAGACACATAAGGCTGAAAAGGAGGTGTGGGGATCAAGGTGTTAGATGACCTCTTGTCCCTCACCACGGACCGAGGGGTCGGAAATGACCCCTTGTCATTTTAACCCAGAACGAAGGGTCGGAACGCGGAAAAAGAGGAAAAACGACGAGTCGGCTCGGGATTTTCTTAGGAATAAATCCCGGCACTCGGCATCTCGGACCTAAGGGATAAACTACAAGGTGCTCAAGTCCCGAATAAAATTCCGGGCGTTACAACTAACCCCCTTAAAAACAAGTTTCGTCCCGAAACTTGCTAAACCCAACACTCTCGGACAACACGTCACGTAACCACATGGAACTCATAAAAGTCAACTATCGGCTCTAATCCAAGTCTACGTATAGCATCACATCAAGACCTCGCAAGGTACACATATCTCAAACAAAATCACATAATCACACAGAACAAACAAGGAAAATCTCGGGGATAACCCGACGGTCCTATCGATGTCCCTAAATTTGCGTAAAACTCAGGATAGTTCCTCCGGATACTATCCTCCGTCTCCTATGTAGCCTCATCGGCTCCTCGCCTCGACCATTGTACTCTCAACATCGGTATGTCCTTCGATCGAAGGTGCCTCGTACTCTGCTCTAAAACTGCTATCGGGTGCTCTGCAAAAGTGGGGTCCAGCTCGACTACTAAGTCCTCGTGGTTGTTGATGTGCCTCGGGTCGTGTATGTACTCTCTCAGCTGAGAGACATGAAATATCGGATGTGTACCCTCTAACCGAGGTGGCAATGCTAACCGGTATGCCACCTCACCGAATCACTCCAAGATCTCGAATGGACCGACATATCGGGGGCTTAACTTCCCCTTAATGCCGAATCGCCTAACGCCCCGCGTCGGTGATACCCTGAAACACACCTGAGCTCCTACCCTGAACTCGAGAGGTTTACACCTCCTGTCCACATACGACCTTTGACGGCTCTGCGGGGTCAACATCCTCTCTCGGATCAAAGCAACTCTAGCCACGTCGTCATGTACCTGATCTGGAGCTACAACACTAAAACTCCCCCGCTCTTCCAAACATAAGGGAGTACGGCATCTCCGTCCATACCACGCTTCAAACGGTGCCATCCCGATTGACGCGTGCCAGCACCTCGAGGTAAAACGCCCGTCCCTGTCCGTGATGATGGTCCTCCGTATTCCATGTAATCCCACAATCTAACAGTTGTGGATATGTCCTCCCACTTCCACTGTGGCACAGGCGGTGGGTGAAGCTCTCCTCCTTCTCAGGTGCTCGATCTTGACCTGCTGGCAGGTCGCGCATCGGGCCATATATCTAGCTACATCGGGCTTGAGCCCGCCCAACCAATAAGATCTCCTAAGATCCCAGTACATCTTACTCGTTCTTGGGTGCGCCGAGTAAGTTGTGGAATGTGCCTCAAGCAAAAAAAAAATCCGCTCTCTCAATTCCTGATCCGACGGTACAAAAATATGTCCCTGACGTCTCAATAGCCCGTCTGCTCCCGTGATAAACTGCGGTGCCTCTCCTCGGGACATCCTGTCCGGGATCCTCATCAAAATGGGACATCTCTCCTATTTCTGCAGGATCTCACCGCACAGGTCAGGTAATATGGTCTGTGAAGATCTGAAACGTAGCCCCGTACAAGTAATGTCGCTAGATCTGCAAGACATGAATCACTGCCGCTAACTCAAGATCATGGGTATGGTAATTCTCCTAGTACGGCTTCAGCTGCCGAAAAGCGTACGCAATAACCTTACCCCTCTACATCAAGACGCACCCCAATCCTAGCTTGGAGGCGTCACTATTCACTACAAAATCATCTACGCCCTCAGGCTGGGCTAAAACAGGAGCGGAGGTCAACCTCCTCTTTAGCTCCTCGAAGATGTGCTGACATGGCTTGGACAAGACGAACCTGGTAGACTTCCTCAGCAAGGAAGTGAGCGGTCGTGCAATCGCGGAGAAACCCTCAACAAAACGGCGGTAGTATCCCGTTAAGCCCAAGAAACTGCGCACCTCCTTGACCGTCCTAGGAGGCGGCCATGAAGAAACAAACTCTATCTTTTCCGGGTCAACCATGACACCTTCGGCGGAAACTATATGACCCAAGAATGCCACCTAGGACATCCTGAACTCGTACTCAGAGAGCTTAGCGCAAAGCTCTCTATCCTGGAGGACTCGAAGCACCGTCCTCAGGTGTCCCTCATGCTCCTCCCTACTCCGGGAGTAAACTAAGATGTCGTCTATAAACACTACCACAAACTGGTCTAAGAAGTCGATGAAGATGCCGTTCATTAACTCCATGAAGACGGCGGGTGCATTCGTCAGCTCGAATGGCATCACGACAAACTCATACTTGCCATATCTTGTCATGAATGCCGTCTTCGGCACGTCCTCCTCTCTCGATTGATACACTTGAAACGCCGGGTGAACACCCTTTACTCTCGGCGGCCATGCCAGCCGGTAAAACACTTTCCCAACTTGGTCTAAGATCTCAAAAGGTCTGATGTATCGGAAACTCAACTTCCTTCTCGGGTCTTCCTCACTACAACATTTCCATTATGTTTCTTCTTTGCTTGTCTCTAACAAAGAAGATCGAACTTCGAATTTACACCATTGGCTTTGGTTCTTGTCAAACCAAACTTTGATGTTACTTTTCCTCAATTCTTGTTGCAAGTTCTAAGTAATGAAGGAAATATACTTTGCTTCACACTGCTTCTACTATCGAGACATGTTTGCTATAACATTTACATCGTCTGTCAATACTCAGTCAAGACCGTGTCTTGAAGAATCGCTTGTACACTTCAAACCGATCGTACCTCGAGGTAATTTCAAAACAGTTGCACCGATGAATATTCTCTTAGCTCTCAAGGACTCCATTGTCCATTTTTGTCCCACTCAATACTTCATCGTCATCCGGAGTAGGTTAGCCATAGATGGTGTTACTTGGAGAATCTCTCCACAATCCGGTAATGATCAGCCCATCCAAGAAACTTGCAACTTCTTTCACATCCTTCGGGAGTTGTCATCCCGAGACAATTGGTCATACAACTTCTCTCTTCTTCGAGAGTAGACCAGAATGTCCAATTCGGGCATTAGTAAGCCCATATGGAATCACTACATCACGTAGTGACCATGGTTTGTTCAGAATGCCATGTTTGCACTACCCCAGTCTCGATTTCTCAATTGGTGACAATCAAACCTTAACTCGATTTTAGAAGAGACCACCGACCCTTGCAACCGGTCGAGTAGATCATCTATACGTGGTAAGGGGGTACTTGTTCTTCGTTGTAATCTTGTTCGGTTCATTGTAGTCGATGTACAAATGGAGATAACAGTCTCTCTTTTCGCAAACTGGTGTTCTCCATAACAACTTCAAACCAAGAGTTTAACATATAATCTAAGCTCTTGTTACTGTTCCTTTATGATTCCACAGCCGGGTTACTCTCCCCCACACCCATCCATAGACCACCCGCACATGCGCGTTCTCGGTTGTCACCAAATAGTTGATAATTGACATTCTCCTATGTCAATGACTTACCATTCTTCTACGCTTCCAAGTTACCATTCTCATGAAGGCTACCCTCTCGGGGTACCTTAAACTCCGTTAACTCATTCTTCATTCCACGCTTCCTTTTCCTTCAGCGAGATAAATTAAATATACCCTTCTCGGTGTTGTTGAGTCACATGACTCGCCTTGATAGGCTTAACCGCGCTTCATGATATCTTGTAAGTGCGTCTTCTCAAAATATCTAATGTTAATTAGCATCACGTGTTGCTCTCATCTTCTTAGGATCATCATTTATACCTACTCCATCCTTTTTGGCGTTTCTTCGCCTTATCGTCATAGCAGAAACAGGTCAACTCCGCGTAAATCCCCACCTTGCCATTCTTCTCATAACTCTCATAATGTTAACTCTTCACTTAATGGTACATCGTAAGCTTAACTTACGGTATCTTACATTTTTCACACTTGGTTCGATCACGTTTCTCAACTTGACTCCAAAGCTTACGAGCGTCTAAGGAAAGCTTCACTTCTCGTGATGGAACACCGACTTTAACCTTGTTAGAATGCACCCATCTCCTCCTTGATTCGCATCTTAGTTGTCCACACGTCATCTTGAAGAACTTAAGTTTGCTATCTCCATTGTTCTTGTCGTACGTAGCCCTCAAACACGGTAGCTCCAATGGATGCTCCCCTGGTCCTGGCAGATGGATAACTCTGCGCCCCGGACCTCCCAACGGTCCTATCCCTAGCCTCAGGAACAATGCTCTGTACGACGTCCTCTACGAGGACCTCGACTGCTGGTGCGCCTGGAGGTCTTCCTACTCGTCCCCGTCTCGGGACGGTAGGAGAAAGAGGGGGTCTACCCCTGGCGAGTCCTACGTAAGCGGTAGCTCTCGTACGTGCTATCTAATAGCGTATGGAGTTTACTTATGTATAAATACATAGGTAATACTTACGATCTCGGTATGATAAAACTTCTAAAAGCATACAGGTAAACATGATCACAATACACATCCAAGGCATACAAACCCAAAACATCCTAAGGTCGCATACATAGCTAGGTACATACAATATCCACAAAAATCCTAAGGTCATACATGTATATATGACTATGTAATAATATAAGTACATACTTCTAATCAAGAGATCTATGTCGCCGAGGTTTGCGGAAGGAGTGGTGGTCCCGTACATTCTAACCCAAACCCGACTCATGCACATGGTTTTGAAAACGAAATGTCAGAACCCGTGTGGGTTCTGTTTATTCCTCATTCTGCCTTTAAAAAGATTACGAGTGCCATTGTTGTCAACCTAGGGCTCTGATACCACTTTTGTAACACCCAAAATCCGTGGGACTCGGGATGCTACGGGCGAGACCTCACAATGGGTCCCGACCCTTAGCTTGACAACAATTTCACCGGACCATTCCAACAAGGCAAATAAGGCGAAAACTCAAAATGTTTTTAATGTATGCGGCAACCGAAATGTAACGAATACAAAGTGGAAACTCTAGCCAAGTCCTGAAAACAACATAACCAAAATACGAAAGTGTAAATTGTACCATAACATCCACAAACTAACGATATGAAACATAATCCAAAAACGCCCCCGTCCTATAATGTACGGAGACCCTGGCTGTCCACTCCTCCACCTCACTCGGCGGCATCCCTAACCTGCAAGTCATCTACACAAACGGTTTAAAACCGTTAGCTAATATTCTAAGAATTAGAATGGCGGTGAAGGCACAAACACATACATAGCACATAAAATAAAGCACACAAGTCCGGATTCGACAACAAATCTAAGGAATGAACGAAGGGGAAGGGAGGAAAGGAACCTACTGTCGAAGAAACGCAGCCGCGGATTCAAGTTGGCGTCCCGGCGGAGAAGAAGCCGCCCCTGCGGAAGGTTGGCGCCTCCCCTGCGGCCCTCTGGCGGAGCAGGAACCGTCCCTGCGGTTGCAAGAGCCGCCCCTGTGGTGGTCAGGGCCTCCCCCGCGGCTATGGTCAGCCGCACCTACGCCGGTCCGGCGTCTGGAGCACGGAGCCGCCCTTGCGGCTGTGTTGGCCGCCCCTGCGGCCGTGCCGGCCGCACCTGCGGCGGGCCGCTCCCGCGGTCGTGATGATCCGCCCCCTCGGTTACGTTGCAGAAGCTCGTCTTCGTCGTCTCGATCGTGAATCCTTGGCTCCAAAGTCCTTCTTTTCTTGCTGGATCTTCTCCAAACACCCACCACTGTTCTTAGGCACCTCTCCTCGACCTAACGAGCTAAGAACAAAAGCATGCAAGGGACTTGAGTGAAAACCTCTCAAAGCTTCATTTATGGCCATGGACGAAGGAGGGAAGAAGAATGGGGTGAGCAGCCAAGGAGAGGAAGGAAGGGAGGAAAGGGACTTACCACACCAGATCTGTAGTTCTCCTACTGCAGTCCACACATGCAACTCCTCAATCAACAATGGAAGAAGAGAAGAGAAGATGAGAGAAGAGAGGAGAAGAAACTGATGGAGGAAATGACGTGAGAGAGAGTAAGGAAGGAGAGAGAGAGACATAAGGTTGAAAAGGAGGTGTGGGGATCAAGGGGTCAGCTGACCTCTTGTCCCTCACTACAGACCGAGGTGTCGGAAATGACCCCTTGTCATTTTAACCCGGAACGAAGGGTCGGAACGCGGAAAAAAAGGAAAAACGACGAGTCGGCTCGGGATTTTCTTAGGAATAAATCCCGGCACTCGGCATCTCGGGCCTACGGGATAAACTACAAGGCGTTCAAGTCCGGAATAAAATTCCGGGCGTTACAAATTAGAAGGCCATATATATGCCATATGTATAAATATATATCAAGTTAATCACAACACAATATCTATAAATATCTATACTGTCGAGATCTTCCGAGGGGTGATGGCTTCTCGTACACGCTATCCCAAAACATTTGTACTCATTTCAAAACAAAAACCTTTTGAAAAGTCAGACCCCTTTCGGGTTATGTTTATTTATCTATTCGACCTTTATCGCATATTGCTAGTGTCATTGTTGTCAACCTAAGACTCTAATACCAACTTTGTAACACCCCGAATCCACAAGACTCGAGGCGCTACTGGGATAAGATCTTACAATGGATCCTGACCCTAGCCTGACAACAAGTTCAAAGGGTCTTACAACAAGGCACAAATAGAACAAAAACAAAACATCATATTGTATATATACATATCAAAAGGTAATACAGAAGAACCGCTGAGTACAAATCAAAACATATATCCGTACATCATAAATATCCCATATCCCACGTATAAACCCAGTGTACGGAGCCCTCAGCGGATGACCCACTCTGGATCACTCTGCAGCTCTCCTAACTTGCAAAGGATCTACAACACGGTATAAAACCGTTAGCTAACCATACACATATATATAGAAGATAAGCATAATCATATGCACACATCATAAAATCATAAACATCTCATCATGGTATTACACATTTACCCAATTCGTTATCTTTATATAAGTAGTCCAACACTCAAATCATATAAATATCAATATGAACATATGTGACACGAGGAATATATAATCCCCGCCTCTGGGTCCAATAGCCAGCTGGAATGGTGCCTGGAACACCTCCCTGTGTACCCTATGGGAATGGAGAGTGTCCGAATCGTTTACCAGGTTTGGCCTGCCTACAGAGAACCTCCCAGACTCTTGGCGGGATGAAAGGGCAAGTTATCACGGCCGTACAATGGGCAATCACTATACCATAGGTCGGTAATCATCATAACGCATGCTATCAAGCATATATCACACACCACTCATGCATACATCCAATATACGGATGGTAGCTAAGTAAGTCCTATGAACTTACCTCAACCTCAGAAGTAGTCTCAACCACGTAGTACTCTCAAGTATGATCGGCTCCAAATCTGGAGAACAACACTACTTATACAAGGCATACAGAGATATCAATCTCCTATCAAACAAAAGGGTCACACCTAGACCGAAGGGATCCATAAGGATCGTATCCAACTTATAAACCTCAAAGCCCTAACTGGCATATAACGATATCATACTCATCATCATTTTATCTTCATACACAAACCTAGCATGCTACTACCTCTCATACTAGGAAAGGAAAGGATCTACACTACTCTAGGTAGATCCGGGACAAGACGCACCTGCGTGACAAGAGAGACGCAGGGGCGAAGCAAGGCAAACCACAGGCGCGGCGACACTCGGCCGCAGGCGCGGTGACAGTGGCCGCAGGCAAGAGGCACAACGCAGATGCTTGGACCGGGATGGAAAAGATCAAGGAGGAGAAAGGGAGAAGCAAGGAGGACGTGAGAATTGGTGAATGAAGACTGAAGAAGAAACCCTTGCTCCCAAGGTAAGAAGAGAAGGTAAAGCACGAGTCAACCGGTCAACAAAGCCGGTTGCAGCCGCAAGAAACCGCAGGGGCGGTTCCCTGAGCCGCAGGGGCGGAAACTGGACGAGCCGCAGGGGCGGCTAAGGCCAAAACGGCTTCAAAGACTAAGGCTCTTACAACACATGCCAGGGTGTTTGAGCTGAGGAGCGCCAATCAGCTGACTGCTCCCAAGACTACAAGTACTATTTGGATTAAGGACGAAACAGTCCGAGTTTTATTTGACACGGGTGCTAGCCATTCTTTCATCTTGGATGCATGTGTAGATAGGTTATCCTTAGGCAGTGTAGCAAGAGTACCTTTTGTAGTATGATTACTAGATGGGAGTAAGGTTAGTGGTTCTCGAGAAATTCATAATTTTTCGATACGCTTGGGGAATTAGGAATGGCTGGTAGATTTCCTAATGATGCGCGTTGTGTATGAGGATATCATCTTGGGGATGGACTGGATGGTTAAGTATTGAGCTATACCGGACATAGGCGGAGGACAGTGACGATCACCTCTTAAGAGGGATAACTATAGGTTTCTGAGGTTGGGATCTTGGGAAACCAAGGACAGTCATCAGTGTAGTTAGAGCCGCTAGATTGATTGGACAGGGTTGTGAGGTCTCTACTTCTACGTTATGAAGGAACAAAAGGGCCTCAGATTGGAGGATATCCCGGTGGAAGGGAGTTCACGGAGGTATTCCGGGATGATTTCCCCGGCCTACCACCATAGTGGAGTGTTGATTTCAACCTAGAGTTGGAGCTTGGCACGAGACCGATCTCGAAGGCTCACATAGCATGTTTCTATACTATCTTTTGTATAGTTGTTTTCTTGTGTTTTAAAGTAGAATTGCATGGGTTCAGGCATTTAATTCTTTGCTTGAGCCTATTTGCATCAAAGAATGTCTACTCTCGTTTGTCTCTTCTTCTTAGGTGATCTTAGGTCAAAAGGAGCATCAATGAACACAAAAACACTTGATAACATGAATTATCGACCTAGTTTAGTAGAGCATATAGTTAGTTTTTCCTTTCCCGCATGCATGTTTTAGCCTTAAGTTGTGCTCTTTATACTTGTTTAATGCAACTTTGCGAGTATAGATGTCTACACACACTTTTGGTGTCTTTGTAGGTATTTTGGCGTGTTTTGGAGCTAAAACGATGCATTTGAGGATCAGGCCTCGGGATGGACGCTTAGGAGCGATCACACAGGCATGGAAAATGAGGAAAAGACGAGCCAAGACGAAACGCACGAGATTGGAGCAATCTCGGTCGAGATCCACATGATCTCGGCCGAGATCCGAGCCATCTCGGCCGAGATCCGAGAAATCTCGGCCGAGATCCGAGCCATCTGAGTAGAGATTCGAGCCATATCAGAAGTTTCTGTCGAAGAATCTCGGTCCCCATCTCGGTCCAGATCTCTGCCGAGATTTGTTCCATCTCGGCCGAGATTTTTCACATTTGACCGAGATTTCCGACCGAGATTTCGTCAATGCTGGATCACGAAGCAAATCTCGGCCCCGACGTTCAAAAATCTCGGTCACCGACCGAGATTTCCGACCAAGATCCCTGTTCGCCGATTTATTTCGTTATTTTTCGGATCTGTTTTAGGGCAGCCCGTTGCGGGATATAAAAGAAAATCCCTAAATGATTTCCGGGGGTTCCCGTTTCATTCTAATTTCGAGCTCCTTTGGAAAGAGCTTTTTCCCTTTTTCTTCTCCCTTTGCCCTACACCATTGTTGGCCATTGTTGAACTTGATTGAGCTTGGAGGAACTTCGCAAATATTTGAGATTTTGTCGTTTTGCTAATCTTCTATCAATAAAGCTAAGTTTCTTCTTTAATCTATATTTTAGTTCTTGTTTATGCATTCTCTCTTGAATTGATTGAATTGATTGGATTGATAATTGCTTCTTCCATTGAATTGAGTGGATTGATGATTGCGTTTAAAATGTCTATTGTTGGCTAAAACTCTTGTGGATCCAAGGTGAATTGGGATTTGTTTATACCCGAACTATGATGGAATTGTGCTTATTGCTTGGTAATTGGGATTTGTTATACCCGGACTATGATGGAATTGTGCTTATTGCTTGGTTTGAATAGCTTTGAAATCCTATGGTTGGCTTGTTCTTGAACCTAGTTAGAATTCATCTAGCTAGTAACCTAAACCGGAATTGAGACCTACCCGGTAATGTTCCGCTTAGATACTTGAGTGTTCGACCATAGGTAATAGAGGTGAAAACCTCTATTGGGTTGAGTGTGCCTAGATTCTGTCCTAAGTAGGGTAATACCTGAGACTTACCCGGTAATGGTTTACCTTTCCCTTAGTTTGGAGTTTGGTTTGTTTAGAATTTCCTACCTCTCTACCTTGAGACTTACCCGGTAATAGGTAGTTGGTTTGGAACTAGATAGTCTTGAGACTTACCCGGTAATAGACTATCAGTTTAGAAACGTTCTTCCCTGAAGTTTGTAACCATAGATCTTTTGAGAGATTTCCTGAGTCCGTGCGTATAAACAATGACCTTGAATCCTTGGAATCCGCATTTTCTTTATTGATATACTTTCGTTTGTCTGTTTTACTTGGTTTTCGATCAAATCTGTTATTTGATTGCGAACTCTACAAAAACCCTTCAAAACTCCTTTGATCTTTCTTCCCTTCTTTTCCAACCTCGTTCTTTTATTTTGATTTACGCTATTGTGATCACATTTGCATTCCAAACATTTAGTCCCTGAGTTCGACCTTGGAATACTTACCCTAACTGTAATTGACCCATACACTGTGGGTTCGCTACAATTGGGTGTTTATTTCTTGTTTATAAATTTAAAACATACCGTGTTTTTACTAACCTGTGAGCTTTTATCATTATTGATAAAAGTTTATAGGGGCGTGAAAATAGCGAACAAAGTTTTTGGCGCCGTTGCCGGGGACTAAGTCATTTGTTTTGTTTTGTGATTTCTTTTAGTGTAAGTCTTTCTTTTACTTTTGATCTCGTTTCTGGTTTTGTTTTTGGAATTTTCAGGACTTTAGGTATCCTTCACAGTGTATGCAAAGAACTCGGGGAAGTTCCGTAAAAATGAAAGGATGCGAGAGAGACTAAGAGCCCGAAAGCTTCTAAAATGGCTGAAATCAGAGATTATGAAGCTGAACTCAGAGATGCTTTAGAGCAACTAGAAGCTGAGAGACGGATTGCTAGAGAAAGAGAGCAAACTACAGAAAGGGAAATGGCTGCAATGAGAGCTCAAATGGAAGAGATAGCCAGAGCCATGAACCAGAGGCAAGCTGCAGCTCCAGCTCCAGTGCAGCAAGTAATTCCAGCACCACAATTAGCTCCAATTCCTCCTCGAGTTGAAGCTCCTCCACAAGCTCCACCTCCCGCTCCTCTCAGACCTGTCATTCACCAGCCTTTTGTGGAAGTTCCACAAACACTTGGACAGAGGATGGATCCTACCCAAAGAGTTAACCGTCTGGAGTTAACTTTGGAGATCCCGCAAATCATGAGCATGAGCTGCGACCGCAGGTGATACAGATGATTCGCCAGAATCAGTTTGGTGGGACAGAGACAGAATCTCCTCACCAACACATGAACAACTACGAGACTCTTATGGATGGTAAGTCCAGCTCGTATGGAAGGTAACAATCATAAGATAAGAGGTTTTTCTTTCTCTCTTAAGGATAAAGCTTTAGCTTGGTATCAAACTATTCCATATGGGCGGATTAACACATGGGAGGAGATGGTGTCTGAATTCCTCACTAAGTTTTTCCCACCCTACAAGACTACTGAACTTAGAGGGAAGATAAATGCTTTTGTGATGAAAGATAAGGAGAGTTTGTATAAGTCTTGGGAGAGGTTCATTGACCTTACGTTGGAATGTCCTCATCATGGGATCTCTAAGATTGAATTGCTAGAGATTTATTACAAGGGACTTGATGAAGATACTCAATTTAAGTTGCAATCACTTTCTGGAGGTACTTTTATGGAAAAAAACTGTGGATGAAGCTTGGAATTCATTACGAAGCAAGCCAAGACTTGAAAAGTATTCTCACAGGAAAGTTGAAGAGAGAAAGACTAGACCCGGAGTCTATGAGGTAAACCAAAACACTCTTAATGATTCAAGGTTAGATGCTTTGCAAGTTGAACTTAAATCTTTGAAAGAATTAATTGCATCTAACTTGAAAGCTCAGCAAGCCGAAGTGCAGGTAGCATCCAAGGAAGAGGATGCGAATTACATGGGTAAAGGTAACTACCAAGGAGGTTATCAAAACCAAAGAGGTCATAACAACAATTATAATAGGAATAATCAGGGAAATAACTACAAGCCTAATCATAATCATCCTGGTTTTTCTTATTCTAATCCTGAGGGTGCTTTGAACCCTCAAGCTTCTTCTAGCAATGCAGGCCAGCCGTCCAAGCCAGCTGAACCCGCTCAACAAAGGATAGAGTTGAAGCAATGTTTGAGCAATTGATGGCTAGGATGGAAATCTAGAGAGTACAGTCACTAGTGTAACCAAAGCCAAAAGGTTTTGGAAACTCAAGTGTTCAAGAAGGCCGAAGACGCTCAAAGAGATCCAGGAAGACTTCCTGGAAAAACTGAAAATAATCCCAAGGGGCAAGTCAGTCATGGCAATCACTACAAGAAGTGGATTGGAACAAATGATCCACAACCAAAGGTTTTGGATAAAGAAAGCAACCAATGGAAGAGGAGCCTAAGGAAAAAGAGAATGTCTACATCCCTCCTCCTCCATACAAACCACCACTTCCTTTTCCTAAATCCCGTGCTAGAGCTCAATTGGACAAGCACTTTGGTAAGTTCCTTGACCTTTTAAATAAATTGCATATTAACATCCCTTTTGTTGATGCTATTTTAGGGATGCCTGCCTATGGAAAGTTCTTGAAGGAAATCTTCTCCAACAAGAGGAAGCTAGAAGAATATGGAGAAGTCAGAATGACCCGGAGATCTACTGACCTCATCCAGAGGAACAATGGAAAGATGCCACCAAAATTGAGTGATCCCGGATCTTTCTATGTCCCAATCAAAGTTGGAGATGGAACGTACAAAGCACTTTTGCGATCTGGAGCTAGTGTAAGCATTATCCCACTCGTTTTGTGCAGGAAGGTTGGACTTGGAGAACCAAAGCCGGTAAAATGACTCTTTGCATGGCAGACAGAACCACCACACGTCCTGGGGAATCATTGAGGATGTTCCAATCCAATTAGAGAAGTTCTTTATCCCTATTGACTTTGTTGTTCTGGATATTCCTGCTGACTGTCTTGTTCCTATCATTTTAGGGAGACCTTTTCTTTGCTACCTCTGGATGTTTAGTTGATTGTAGGGGTGCTACCCTTACATTTAGAATTGATGAGGAAGTTGTGGCAATTTAAACTCCCTCCTTTGATTAAGGGACCCTTGTTTGAAGAGGATATGTACAACATCCTAGAGGATGATGAAGATGATTGTGAGATTATAAATTCAATTCTATGTTCTGACCCTCTTGAGCAGGTTTTGACCATGAGCATCATGACAGCAGAGCCAAAAGATGAACTGTTTTGAAGAAGTCCGATCTTTGAGTCTTCTCCCCATCAACGAGGAATCAAGATTCGAAGAACTGACAGAAGCAGATTGGCATCTCGACCGAGATCCAAGAAATCTCGGCCGAGTCCTTCAACAAAAAGTTTCAGTTTCAGAAGATCAGGGCATCTCGGCCGAGACGAAAAATCTCGCCGAGATTCACCCTCTCGGCCGAGATTTTTCACTTCTCGGCCGAGATTCCTCGGGCCGAGATCCTTCATCTCCACCGGAAGAGTTGGCCGAGATTTCTGAAGAAGAACCGGGAGCCTCCTAAGGTCGAGATGAAGCCTCTTCCGACACACCTAAGGTACGCCTTTCTTGGTTCTAACTCATCTTATCCCGTCATTGTTAGTGCTAGCTTGAATGAACTTGAACTTGAGAAGTTATTGAAAGAGCTTAGGATGCATAGAAAAGCTTTGGCTACACTATAGATGACCTCATAGGGATTAATCCTTCTATGTGCGTGCATAGGATCATGTTAGATGATGGACATAGGCCTTCTAGAGAACCTCAAAGGAGATTGAATCCTAACATGAAAGAGGTAGTTAAGAAGGAGATCCTTAAGTTGCTTGATGCGGGAATTATATTCCCTATCTCGGATAGTAAGTGGGTTAGTCCGGTACATGTTGTACCTAAAAAGGTGGGATGACTGTCATAACTAATGAAAAGAATGAGTTGATCCGACTAGGACTGTGACAGGATGGAGGATGTGCATTGATTATAGGAAGTTGAATCATGCTACTAGGAAAGATCACTTTCCTTTACCCTTCATTGACCAAATGTTAGAAAGGCTAGCCCAACACTCTTACTTTTGCTACCTAGATGGGTATAGTGGTTTTTTCCAGATCCCCATCCATCCGGATGACCAAGAGAAAACCACTTTTACTTGTCCTTGGGGTACCTTTGCTTATAGGAGAATGCCTTTCGGTTTATGTAATGCTCCTGCTACTTTCCAAAGATGCATGATGTCTATTTTTTCTGAATATATTGAAAACATCATGGAAGTCTTTATGGATGATTTTTCTGTTTATGGATCCTCTTTTGATGAATGTTTGGCTAACCTGTCTTTGTCTTACAAAGATGTGAGGATTGTAATCTTGTTCTCAATTGAGAGAAATGTCATTTCATGGTTAGGGAAGGTATTGTGTTAGGTCACTTGATATCTAACCGTGGAATTGAGGTTTAGATAAGGCCAAGATTGAGACTATTGAGAAGCTACCTCCACCATCATCAGTCAAAGGGGTAAGGAAGTTTTCTAGGACATGCCGGTTTTTACCGGAGATTTATAAAAGATTTTTCTAAAATTGCTAAACCTTTGACTAACCTACTAATCAAGGATTTTTAGTTTGTTTTCTCGAAGGAATGCCTTGATGCTTTTTATAGGTTGAAGGAAGCTCTCATCACTTCTCCAATCATGCAACATGCTTTTTATAGGTTGAAGGAAGCTCTCATCACTTCTCCAATGATGCAACCTCCCGATTGGCCTCTTCCATTCGAGGTGATGTGTGATTCAAGCAACTTCGCAGTGGGAGCGGTGCTAGGACAGAAGAAGGAAGGACTTACTCATGTTATTTACTATGCTAGCAAGACGCTTGATGGAGCCCAGCTGAATTATGCAACTACTGAAAAGGAGCTCCTAGACGTCGTCTACGCATTTGAGAAGTTCCGTTCCTTTCTTGTAGGAGCTAAGGTGATTGTGTACACGGATCATGCTGCGATTCGGTACCTTCTCACCAAGAAGGATGCAAAGCCACGTCTTATCCGGTGGGTTCTTCTCCTTCAAGAATTTGATCTAGAGATTAGAGATAAGAAGGGGTCCGAAAACTCTGTAGTTGATCATCTTAGCAGGTTACCTCCAGAACTTATGGAAGGGGATGACATCCCTATTGACGATGCATTTCCGGATGAGAATCTCCACATGATGGAGAAATATATCCTCCAAATTTCAGGTGAAAAGGAACCTTGGTTTGCTGACATTGTTAAATATTTAGTTTGTGGTGAAATTCCTCCAGGTTTATCTCCTTCCCAACGGAAGAAATTCTACAAGGATGTGAGACATTATTATTGGAATGAACCACTATTATTCAAGAGAAGACCCGAGGGAATCCTTAGGAGATGCGTCCCAGACGACGAGATTGAGAGTGTCATCCGACATTGTCATTCATTGCCCTATGGAGGACATGCTAGTGCTCATAAGACTAGTGTCAAGGTATTGCAATCTGGATTCTTTTGGCCTAATCTTTTCAGAGATGTGCAGATATTCGTCACTGCTTGTGATTCATGCCAAAGGACGGGCAACATATCTAGGAGGAATGATATGCCCTTGAACAACATCCAAGAAGTTGAGATTTTTGATGTATGGGGTGTTGACTTCATGGGACCTTTCCCATCCTCATGCGGGAACCTTTACATTCTTCTAGCGGTTGATTATGTATCTAGATGGGTTGAAGCTATAGCTTCACCCACAAATGACGCTAAAGTTGTAATTAAATTTTTCAACAGAACTATCTTCCCTAGATTTGGCACACCACGTGTCAATATTAGTGATGGAGGGAAGCATTTCACAGCCATAAACTTTGAGTCACTTTTGTCCAAGTATGGGGTAACTCACAAGGTTGCAACCCCATATCATCCCAAGTCTAGTGGTCAAGTGGAAATCTCGAATAGAGAAATCAAGGGGATCTTAGAGAAGACAGTGTCTCGCTCAAGGAAAGATTGGGCAATGAAGCTTGATGATGCACTCTGGGCTTATAGGACAGCATACAAGACTCCCATAGGTACTACTCCTTATCAACTTGTTTATGGGAAATCATGTCATTTGCCTGTAGAGTTGGAGCATAGAACGTATTGGGCCGTGAAATGGCTAAATTTTGATATAAAAGAAGCCGGAGAAAAGAGGTTGCTGGACATCAACGAGCTGGAGGAGATCCGGATGAATGCATATGAGAATGCACGGATCTACAAGGAAAGAACAAAGAAGTGGCATGACAAGCACATATTGCCAAAGAACTTCAAAGAAGGTGATCTTGTTCTTCTCTTTAATTCTAGGCTCCGACTTTTTCCAGGAAAGTTAAGGTCACGATGGACGGGACCTTATGTTGTGAAGAAGATTTTCCCCCACGGAGCTGTCGAAGTATGGGGTGAAAACTCCGGTATTTTTAAAGTGAATGGACATAGGTTGAAGAGGTATACACCGGAACTTCCGGTGGAAAAACTTTCACCTATCCATCTCACTTGACGCTTTAAAGGAGTTAGGTCCGGCTAGAGACCTTAAACCAAGCGCTTCTCGGGAGGCAACCCGAGATAAGAGTCTTTTCGTCTTTTTGTTTTTATTTTTGCTTTTTGCTTTTGCGTTTTTGCGCGTTCTTGTTGTGTCTTTGCAGGACCTAGGTGTCGTGGTAAAAAGATACGGGAAGCAGCACTCGGAACGAGCTTAAGGCGAGGAAATGGCTATGAAAGACGAGAAACGAAGTAAGTCGAGGAAGAAACACGCCGGATGCCTTCTTCACTCTTACATTGTGAGTATTGTTTTTACTTCATATTTACTATTCACATTAGGGACAATGTGAGATTTAAGTATGGGGTAGGATGTTTGCAATACCTTTTAACATGTTTCTTTTATTTTGTACTGCATTTTATATGAAAATCCAAAAAATCAGAAAATTTCAAAAAAAAATTTGTGCTTCTAGGATTGATGTGACTTTAATGAGGAAATTTTGTATGTTTATTTGGCTATCGATGTTTATTTTGAACTTTAATTGAATTAATGGAAATTATGGGATTTGAATGCCTTGTTTGTAATCTATATGATTTATTTGTATTACCTTGTTTAATTGGATTGATCTTGAAAAGTTGAAGCTATATGATGAGTTCTTTTACATTGCACATAAATGATTTAGGCAATTCAAATTCTTCTTCTTCTCTTCTTTACCATTTTCAGCACCTCAAACATTGAATTTATTTGTCCCTCATGACCCATCCGGGAATTAGGAAAGTGAAGTTTGAAGGTGTATGTTTAATTGTGAAAAGTGAATTATGTGCAATATGTGAAGAAGTTGTTTGATTTGTGATGAGAATCGAAAGCAAAAACTTTCTATGGGTTTTGTTGGCTATGAAGATGAGTAACTCGGCACCATTCACATAATCGGCTATTTGTGTCTTGCCAAAGTCGGATTAGTTTTAAAAACATTACCTAGAGTTGATTTGGTATGTGCACTTTGGTGTAAGGTACGTGAAGGAAACTGAACACCAAAGTTTCGGCTATTGTGCACCTATGACTTTCACTCAAAAGAAAAAGAAAAAGAAAAATATGCAAGAAAAGAAAGGATGTATGTCGAGAAAGAAGAAAGAAAAGAAAAATGTTGTGTTGTCCTCTTTTCCGGATTTCCACCACATTACCTATACACATCCTACCTTTATCACGTTTCTTGGCCTTTATTTGTTAAGTCCTATTGATCTTTGCATACATGTAATTGACTTCATGGCCTAAACTTGGATTTTTCATGAATTTTGGACATTGGTAGTTTAAATGATGATTTTGGATTCCTTGCAATGTGTGATTATCCTATATCTTGCCTATCTTACTTGACCTTAATCGAAATATGTCTTTAGCCTTGTGACTACACTCTGAAAGTGATCATGAATAGAAGCACTACCTAAAAGAATTTTTGTTTTTGTTTAGCATAGATGATTCATGCTATCTTGCCTTGAATTTATTATTTACTTGGGGACAAGCAAAGATAAGTATGGGGTATTTTGATAACATGAATTATCGACCTAGTTTAGTAGAGCATATAGTTAGTTTTCCCTTTCCCGCATGCATGTTTTAGCCTTAAGTTGTGTTCTTTATACTTGTTTAATGCAACTTTGCGAGTATAGATGTCTACACAAACTTTTGGTTCTTTGTAGGTATTTTGGCGTGTTTCGGAGCTAAAATGATGCATTTGAGGATCAGGCCTCGGGATGGACGCTTAGGAGCGATCACGCAGCCACGGGAAAGTAGGAAAAGACGAGCCAAGACGAAACGCACGAGATTGGAGCAATCTCGGTCGAGATCCACATGATCTCGGCCGAGATCCGAGCCACCTCGACCGAGACCCCATATCAGAAGTTTATGTCGATGCATCTCGGTCCCCATCTCGGCCGAGATTTGTTTCATCTCGGCCGAGATTTTTCACATTTGACCGAGATTTCCGACCGAGATCCCTGTTCGCCGATTTATTTCGTTAATTTTCGAATTTGTTTTAGGGCAGCCCGTTGCGGGATATAAAAGAAAAGCCCTAAATGATTTCCGGGGGTTCCCGTTTCATTCTAAATTTCGAGCTCTTTTGGAGAGAGTTTTTTCCCCTTTTCTTCTCCCTTTGCCCTACACCATTGTTGGCCATTGTTGAACTTGATTGAGCATGGAGGATCTTCGTGAATATTTGGAAATTTGATGTTTTGCTAATTTCCTATTAATAAAGTTGAGTATCTTCCTTAATCTCTCTTTTAGTTCTTGTTTATGCATTCTCTCTTGAATTGATTGGATTGATTGGATTGATAATTGCTTCTTCCAATGAATTGTTTGGATTAATGATTGTTTCTTCCATTGAATTGATTGGATTGATGATTGCTTTTGAAATGTCGATTGTTGACTAGAACCATTGTGGTTCCAAGGTGAATTGGGATTTGTTTATACCCGGACTATGATGGAATAGTGCTTTATGCTTGGTTTGAATAGCTTTGAAATCCTAATGGTTGGCTTGTTCTTGAACCTAGTTAGAATTCATCTAGCTAGTAACCTAGACCGGAATTGAGACTTACCCGGTAATGTTCCGCTTAGATACTTGAGTGTTCGACCATAGGTAATAGATGTGAAAACCTTTATTGGGTTGAGTGTGCCTAGATTCCGTCCTAAGTAGGGTAATACCTGAGACTTACCCGGTAATGGTTTACCTTTCCCTTAGTTTGGAGTTTGGTTTGTTTAGAATTTCCTACCTCTCTACCTTGAGACTTACCCGGTAATAGGTAGTTGGTTTGGAACCAGATAGTCTTGAGACTTACCCGGTAATAGACTATCGGTTTAGAAACATTTTCCCTGAAGTTTGTTAACCATAGATCCTTTGAGAGATTTCCTGAGTCCGTGCGTATAAACAATGACCTTGAATCCTTGGAATCCGCATTCTCGTATTTGATAAATCTTTCGTTTGTCTGTTTTACTTGGTTTTCGATCAAATATGTTATTTGATTGCGAACTCTACAGAAATCCTTCAAAACTCCTTTGATCTTTCTTCCCTTCTTTTCCAACCTCGTTCTTTTATTTTGATTTACGCTATATATGATCACATTTGCATTCCAAACATTTAGTCCCTGAGTTCAACCTTGGAATACTTATCCTAACTGTTATTGACCCATACACTGTGGGTTCGCTACAATTTGGGTGTTTATTTCTTGTTTTACAAATTTAAAACATATCGTGGTTTTTACTAACCTGTGAGCTTTTATCATTATTGATAAAAGTTTATAGGGGCGTGAAAATAGCGAACAGAAGGCTGAGGATATGAATAAGACACTACAAATGAAACTCCTATGAAAAATTATGGCAGATCCAAATAATATATGGGTCAAAGTTATAATAGAAAAATATCTTTGGGGGAAAAGCCTATGGAATTATGATTGTGGAACATCTTGGCAATGAAAAAAGTTGACCAAACCAAAACAAGTATTTAATTTAGGTCTACGATGACGGGTAGGGGAAAATACAGTAAAGTTATGGGAAGACAGATGGTTATTGGAGGAACCATTAGGCTCTAAAGTGTCTGATCGAACCCTAATTAAACCTATGGAAAAGGTATTATCTTGGATAAAAAGTGGAACGAACAACTTCTTGATCAACTTGAAGGCATTCTTCCAACAAATATCGTTAATTAAAAAAAAGACGTATAACCTACTAACAAACACCATCAGAGATAGAATTTACTTGTCAACAACTAATGACGGTTGGTACTCCACTCAGTCTACAATAAACATAATTCAAAGGAGAAAAGTTGGGGTATCGGAAGACAAAACATGGATATGGAACATGAGCATCATGCTGAAAGTTCAAATTTTCTTGTGGAAAATGGCTCTAAACGGCCTTCCAACCAAAGAAAACCTTGATAAAAAAAAATTTTGGTATTTATGCGTTGCGTATATTAAAGGTACCATACGGAGAGTGCCAAACACCTTTTCTTTGAGTGCAAATGCACTCACCGGACCCTGGACAATACCAAAATATCAACCATCCTCAAGGATATCGATATATGTAATCACTCTACCTATGATACACTCCTAGTATTGAAGGACAAAATCTCACCTCAAGAGCTTAAACAGTTGATAATGATTTGGTGTAATATTTGTTTAGATAGAAATCAAACAATAAAAGACCAACACAAAATCTGAAACAAATCGCACTGAAACAATAAAAAAGCCAACAATATACAAAACCAAGAAGGAAGACCAAGAATATCAGTTGGCAAAAAATCAAAAGTTTATTTGTTAAGCTTAATTTTGACGCTTCATTAAACAAAACTAACCAATTTTCCTTTGGCTTCATCATTCGTGTTAACCACGGCCACCCTTTGGCTCACAGAAAAGGGAGATGTAATGCGGATTCAGATATTGAGGCAGAAGCTTTCGCTCTACGGGAAGGCCTACAAAAGGCGTTAGAGATTTCGGCTATTAAGATTGAGGGGGACAACCTGATGTTGATCAATTTGATAAACCACATTTGGAAACCTCCTTTGGAGACAAACATGATCATTTCAGACATCTCTGTTAGCATCTCAGGCTTTTCTGAAGCAAGCACCACACATCTTCAGGGAAATCAATACGTTAGCGGATAGGCTCGCAATATACAAACTTTTTGCCACTGAAGAACAGGAAGATCTCCCAGACGATGTGGTTGTACTCATCCGTAAGGATGTTGTAGGTCCGTCGGTGTATAGAATCTGACCGACCTATTATGCTTACCTTGTATCAAAAAAGAAAAAGGAAACCCTTATGCCGAAAATCAAATTCCAACGATGGCTACTTGGTGGCGACTTACAATAAATACACCGGCGGTCACCTCTGTTCTTCCATTAACGCGTGAAAGCATGAAACTCGACCTTTTCTCTTTAAGTACTATATGAAACCCTAATCCCTAACCTGCAACTGGTTTAGGCTACAGAGCGAACCTTCATTCTCGCTTCTCTCGAAGTCTTCGGTCTCTATTGTCCAATATTCTAGGTGGCTAGGTAGTGGCGACTCACAAAGATATAAGTGGATTGAAATCGAGCTTCTTCCTTACTCAACATTCCTAGGGCTTCAACATATCTAACTGTTGGTTCAGGTATTTGAAATGGAGGATCCCTCGATGCAGAACATTCAAAAAAAACCCAAAAAAACCTAGATAGCTTCTCTCTAATCGATAGTTCATGTATTTGTTTTCACGTCACGTACTTTAGTCCCTATTTGTCTTCCTTTGTTAAGATTATGCTGGTAACGTGCCTTAAAGCGTTTTGAGTTCAACTGTGTAGGAATTTTGGTTTGAATGATTTTCAGGTCTATTTTCACAAGCATGCCTGGATTTGTTTTTATATTGCCAGAATCCTACATTGATCTAGTGAACAAAGAGTATGGAGGTATGGAATTCTCTTTTGATTGTTGCTTGCTAGTTATAATAATTGGGTAGTAAGCTCCTAGTTTGTTAGAGATGTGACCCAATTATGGAGTCACTCTTTCACATGGTTATTAATAAATTCTCACTCTTATCTTACTTAATGACAATGGAACCACTGCTTGATTGTTGTTTCCTACTTATTATAATTGACATTGTGTCATTTATACTTCAGAAACATTTGGAGGTAGAGATGACTCCATCGGCATAAATCTATCTGAAATGAGTTTAAACCAAACAAATAATTACGTTAGATATATTAAAATAAATCGAGAAACAACCCATAAAGCATATTTATTAAAAAAAAAAAAAAGAAGAAAATTATACACGTTTTATGAAAAGACATATTAATTATAAGCAGCAAGCATAAAGTGTTTTATGTGAGAAGTAAGATTATTTTTAAAGATCAAGTGAAGTATTGAATTTTGAGTAATTATGTTACATATTTTCTTACACATATATGATGAGATCTAAATAGTGTAAGAGTCTTGATCTTTAGCGCTGAGCTAGGACTTAGCCGCCCCCGCGGGTTCAGAGGCCACCCCTGCGGCTGCTCAGGGAACCCGCCCCTGCGCTTTCCTGCGGCTGCAGCCGACTTTGTTGACCGTTGGATCGTGCTTTACTCTTCTTCTCTTCCTTCTTAAGCTTCTTCTTTGCCTTTTGATGAAGGGTTTCTTCATCTTCTCCAGCTACTCACGTTCTTCTGCTTCTCTTCTCCTTCTCCTTGATCTTGTTCTTCATTTCTCCTTGGTTTGGAAGAGATTGGTTGTGTGAATTTGTTGATGTTGATGTGGTGTGTTGTTGTTGAGCTTGGGAGCTAGCTGAGGGTGTTGTGTTGATTGTGTTGAGCTTTTCCTTGGCTTAGGATCACAGCCGTGGTAAGTGTCCTTCTTCTCCTTCTTTCTTTCTTTCTTTCTTTCCTTTCCTTCTCTTTAGCTTTAAGATTTCCACAAGTTTAATCTTGTGTTAGCTCTCCTAGGCATGTATTGATGCTCATATGTGTATATATAGTATGTGTTTGGTTGTTGAATGATGAAGACGGGAATTCATCACGTGAAGAACCGAAGAGGAAGTCGGGGTTTATATTCTGCAGTGTCGCCGCCACTGCGCCCAAGCGTCGCCGCCCCTGCGCCTTAGTGCCTCCGCCCCTGCGTGGGAGCGCCGCGGCGCCTGTGCCTTCCGTCACTTCGAGCCTGCGTCTTTCCTGTCACGCAGGTGCGTCTTGTACAGGATCTACCTAGAGTGGTATTGATCCTTTCCTTTCCTAGTATGAGCGGGTTAGTAGCATGTTAGGTGTGTGTATGAGAATAGGATGAGAATGATTATGATATCGATAGGTGCCGGTTATGGCTTTGAGGTTTATAGGTTGAATATGATCCTTATAGATCCCTTGGGTCTAGGTGTGACCCCTTTGATTGATAGGAGATTTAATATCTCTTTATGCCTTGTTATTAGGCAGTGTTGTCCTCCGGATTGAAGTGGATCGTGTTTGAGAGTACCTTGAGATTGAGGTAAGTCCGTAGGACTTACTTAGCTTCCATCCTTATATTGGATGTTTGCATGCATGAGTGGTGTTTATTATATGCTTTATAGCATGCGATGTTGATTATTACCGACCTATGGTTTAGTGACCGCCATTATTGTGGGCCGTGACAACTTGCCCTTTCATCCCGCAGAGGAGTCTGGAAGTTCTCTGTAGTCAGGCCAAATCTGGTATACGGGACGGGCACTTACCACTCTTATGGTATACGGGAAGGTACTCCCTATACCACTCCAGCTGGCTATAGCACTCAGAGGCGAGGATTATATATTCCTTGTGTCACATATATTCATATTCATATATATATACGATTTGAGTGTTTGGACTATATAAAGAGGATTAACTAGGTAAATGTGTGACAACATGATTATGTGTTTATGATTCCTTGACTTGTGTTTGTGCTTATGCATTATCTTATATATGAATGGTTAGCTAACGGTTTTATACCGTGTTGTAGATTCTTCGCAGGTTAGGAAACTGCAGAGTGATCTAGATGGGTGTTCCGATGAGGGCTCCGTATACTAGGTTTATGCGAGGGTTATGGGGAATTTTTTGTGATGTATAGATACACGTTTCTTTTGTACTCAGCGGTACTCTTGTATACCTTTTGATATATATATATATATATATATATATATTTACAGTTTGATGTTTGGTTTTAATCTATTTGTGCCTTGTTGTAAAATCCAGTGAACTTTGTTGTCAGGCTAGGGTCAGGATCCATTGTGAGATCCTAGCCCAGTAGCGCCCCGAGTCCTACGGATTTGGGGTGTTACAAAGTTGGTATCAGAGCCAGGTTGACAACAATGGCACTTGTAATATGCAATAAAGGTTGAATAGATAAATAAATAGAACCCGAAAGGGGTCTGACTTTTCAAAAGATTTTTGGTTTGAAATGAGTACAAATGTTTTGGGATAGTGTGTACGGAAAGCCACCACCCCTCTGAGGACCTCGACAGTATATATATATATATATATATATATATATATATATATATATATATATATATATATATTACCTTATGTGATACTTTATATATATATATATATATATATATATATATATATATATATATATATATATATATATATATATATATATATATATATATATATATATATATATATATATCTATACATATGGCATATATATAGCCTTCTAAGTTAGGTGTATACCTTGTAGATGGTGTGGACTAGAGCTTTATCTGTAGTTGGACGAGGTAGGGGTAGATCCCCTCTTCCTCTAGTAGCGATAGGACAGGGTCAGATTCCCGCTGTTGATCCACCTATAGCAGAGGAGGTCCCAAGGGGATGTTGTTGAGAGTGTCGTTCCTGAGACTGGGAACGGTAGGGCTGGGAGACAAAGACCATAGCGAGTCCAGTCAGATGACTCGGATCATGTTTCGATGGGGGACCAGACTTCCGGCGCGTACATTAGACGAGTGGAGGAGGCTACCAAAGCGGGTAGACGTGCCCCGGATCTGCCTGCACAAGAGGGATCAACTGAGAGACCCCATGGAGTTACTCAGGTGCCAGTTGTACTGGAACGTGTTGCTGAGATTACTCGAGTTCTAGAGGAGCATAGAGGGCCTCGACCAGATACTTGGTTGAAGGCATTTCAACAGATGGGAGTACCCCCTTTTTCTCTGGGAAGGTGGGGTTAGAGGTGGAGTTGTGGATTGGACACGTAGACTCAGCTCTTGAGTTTATTAAATGTCCAGCGGACTGACAGATAGAGTTAGTGTAGACTCTATTCCGAGACCTGACCAGCATTGGTGGAGATCTGTGCGGAGTCAGGTTACTAGCTATGACCAGATGAGGAGTTTGATCAGAGAGCGTTTATGCCCTGCCTCTTTGAGGAGGGAGAAACTGTGGGATTTCGTTGAGGCTGGCTTTGAGGATGTACCAGTCTCTAAGGCGATCAGGAGATTCTAGGAGGAGTTTGGTCTTGCTGGGTCCAGCTGCACCTCCTGCGGATCAGCATGTATATCTCTTTTCCGCGACGACTAAGGGATGCTACCTGGACCCTATATGGCGGGATTTCACTATGAGTCCCTGATGGACTATCAGGATAGGGCCTCCAATTATGAGAGGGAGCGGGCTGGATAGAGGAGAGCTTCTCAGACCGGAGGGTCTGAGAAGAGACAGCAGACTGGGCAGACTAGTGATGCTGGTAGAGTTGCTAGTTCAGGGCGAGGCCAGATAAGGGACGACAGTGTTATAACTGTGGTGATCCTGGACATATACGACCAGAGTGCACGAGGCCGCCAATTACTTGCTTTACTTGTGGCAGACCAGGCCACAAAGCTGTCTTCTATAGACAAGGTGGAGCTTCATCACAAGAGGGTTCTTCTCCTGCCAGTGTAGCAGGGGGTGGGCAGAGGCCACCTCAACAGCAGAACCAGGGACAACAGAGAGTCCTAGATCGTCCTACTACTCAGGGATCTGCTCCTGGGTCAAGTAGAGGTAGAGGTTGTGGTGGGGGTACCACGGACACCAGAGGAGCTCAGGGTAGAGCTTTTGAGTTGAGGAGTGCAAAGGAGCCAGCTGCACCGGCTGCTACAGGTACCATTCTGATTCATGGTTTACCTGTTAGAGTTTTATTTGATACTAGAGCTACGCATTCTATTATATCTGATGCCTGTGTTGAGCGTTTGAGTCTAGTTACGACTGAGGGGATACCCTTTAGTATAGGGTTACCTGATGGTAGTAGGATCAGAGGTACCCCGCGAGATACGTGATTGTCCCATTTGTGTAGGGACTCGTGTGTTACTTGTTGACTTCTTTGTTATGCCGTTAGTGCATGAGGAAGTCATTTTGGGTATGGATTGGATGGATAGACATCATGCACTATTAGATGTAGGTAGGAGGATTGTGACACTCTCTACTGAGTTAGGGTAGATAGAGGTTTTCCGAGGTTGGGACCTTGGAAAGACACGCATGGTGACCAGCGCGGTACGTGCAGCGAGGTTGATTGCACAGGGTTGTGAGGCCTTCTGGTGTTATGCCATGAAGGAGGGGGAGAGTCCAACGTTAGAGGATATCCTAGTGGTCTGTGAGTTAATAGATGTATTTACTGAGCCGTCCAGTTTGCCGCCACAAAGGAGCGTGGACTTTGGCAATGATTTGGAGCCTGGTACGAGACCGATCTCGAAGGCCCCATATCGTATGGCACCTGTTGAGATGTTGGAGCTGAAGAAGCAACTGGAGGAGTTGGCGGAGAAGGGCTTCATCCGCCCTAGTGTATCCCATGGGGAGCACCTGTCCTCTTCGTACGGAAGAAGGACGGATCGTTGAGACTGTGTATTGATTAAAGAGAGCTGAACAAGGTGACCATCAAGAACAAGTATCCATTGCCCCGTATTGACAACTTGTTAGATCAGCTTCAGGGAGCGACGGTGTTTTCCAGGATTGACCTGCGTTCAAGGTATCACCAGCTGAGGGTGAGAGAGAAGAATGTGCACAAGACGGCATTTCGGACCAGATATGGACACTACGAGTTTGTAGTGATGCCATTTGGGCTTACGAATGCCCCAACAGTTTTCATGGAGTTGATGAACAGCTTATTCATCGACTTCCTGGATCAGTTTGTGGTAGTCTTCATAGATGATATTCTGGTGTACTCTCGCAGCAGAGAGGAACATGCAGGACAGCTGAGGACTGTGTTACAAGTTTTGCGAGATAGAGAACTTTATGCTAAGTTCTCTAAGTGCGAGTTCTGGATGCCAGAGGTTGCATTCCTGGGTCATATTGTTTCCGCCGAAGGGATCAAGGTTGATCCGGCGAAGATCGAGACAGTGGCAGCATGGACGACACCGGACGAACGTCAAGGAAATACGTAGCTTTCTTGCCTAGCCGGATATTATCGACGCTTTGTGGAGGAATTTTCTGTGATTGCCCGTCCACTTACGAGTTTGCTGAGGAAGACTACTAGGTTTGTATGTTCTAAGCAGTGTATGTAGAGTTTTGAAGAGCTGAAGAGACGTCTGACTTCCGCTCCTATCTTAGCATAACTAGAGGGTACAGATGATTTTGTGGTTTACAATGATGCATCCAAGCTAGGCTTGGGATGTGTGTTGATGTTGCGAGGCAGAGTGATTGCATATGCGTCTAGACAGCTGAAGACGTATGAGGAGAACTACCCGACTCATGACCTGGAGTTGGCAGCGGTAGTTCATGCACTGAAGATCTAGAGACATTACCTGTATGGTCCTACATGTCAGATCTTCACATACCACAAGAGTCTGAAGTATATTTTCACACAGCGGGAATTGAATAACCGTCAGCGTAGGTGGCTTGAGTTGATCATGGACTTTGACCTGAAGATTCTGTATCATCCAGGGAAGGCGAACGTTGTCGCCGACGCCCTGAGCAGGAAGACACCTCGAGAGAATGCGATTGCGAGACTGACATTTCAGCCTCAGTTACAGAGAGATCTGGCTTGGCTAGAGTTGGACGTCCAGTTTTTTGATGAGGACGCCCAGTTGAGTACCCTAGAGATTCTCCCTGATCTGTTGGGTGAGATCCAACAAAAAGCAGGGGACCTGCCCGACATTGACGAGGATTAGAGAGAGGATGTCCCATGGTGAGGCACCACAGTTCCTTATAGGAGCAGATGGTGTGATGAGACACCGCGGTCGCGTCTGTGTACCTGCTGATGCGGATTTGCGACAGAGGATATTACAGGAGGCTCACTGTACGCCTTACTCAGTGCACCCAGGTATGAGTAAGATGTACCAGGATGTGAGACGCTCATATTGGTGGGAGGGTTGAAGCCCAACGTAGCCAGATTTGTGGCACAGTGTGCGACCTGTCAGCAGGTCAAGATCGAGCATTGTAGACCTGGAGGTGAACTTCATCCACTTCCTATACCGCAGAGGAAGTGGGAGGACGTCACCATGGATTTTGTGACTGGGTTGAGACCGAGCAGGAGCTTTGATGTCATTTGGGTTATAGTGGACAGACTGACGAAGACGGCACGTTTTATCCCTATTCGGGAAACGTGGCCAGTGAGCAGATTAGCTGAGGAGTACACTAGACAGATAGTGAGACTCCATGGTGTACCGAGGACGATCGTCTCAGACAAAGATGGGCGATTTACCTCGAGGTTTTGGGCAGCAGATTCAGACTGCCTGGGGACGAGTTTGCACTTCACGACTGCATTTCATCCTCAGACAGATGGTCAATCAAAGAGGACCATTCAGACACTGGAGGATATGTTGCGAGCTTGTGTGTTGGACTGGGGACAAGTGTGAACGGATCATCTCCCACTAGTTGAGTTCTCGTACAACAACAACTGGCATGCATCGATTGGGATAGCCCCTATATGAGGCATTGTATGGACAGAGATGTCGGCACACCGTTATCCTGGGATAAGCCTAGCAGTGTTAGTGGTTTGACACCTGATCAGGTTCAGGATGATGTTTGCCCGTGAAGCATTGATTAGAGAGAGGATGTTGACTGCACAAATTCGTCAGAAGTCATATGCAGATAGGAGGCGTAGACCCCTAGAGTTTAAAGTATGAGCTCATGTGTGGCTGAGAGTGTCTCCGACACGAGTGTTAGAGATTTGGCATTAAGGGGAAGTTGAGCCCCCGATATGTCGACCGTTTCGAGATTCTGGATCGAGTTGGGAGCGCAGCATACTGATTAGCTTTGCCTCCATACTAGATCCGAGACACATTGTGAGTTATGATGATTTGGTGGTCGAGCCGGACCACACTTTTGTTGAGCACCCGATTGCAGTCCTAGAACGAGGTATGAGACGCCTACGTTCGAAGGAAATTCCGATGTTGAGGATACAGTGGTCGAGACGAGGACCTGATGAGGCTACATGGGAGACTGGGGATAGTATTCAGAGGAACTATCCAGAGTTCTATGCCGAAATGGATGTACCTGTATGATCGACGAGTAGATCTTAGTACTATCTTGGTGAGTGTTGTGATTATGTGATTATATGCTATGACGTGTTTATTTTCGTACTAGCTATGATGTGATATATAATCTTATTAGATCTTGATGTGCTAGCACGATTGATGATTATAGCTGTAGATGGTTCTTTCCTTCATGCTATTGAGATACGATTAGGGTTCAACTGGAGATGGTTATTCCTCCATGCTATTCTTGGTGGATATAGTTTCGATGGAGATAATTTTCCTCCATACCCTTATGTTATGAGTATGATACGGCTAGAGATGTTTTTCCTCTATGCTTTTGTGATGTGATGATGATACGGCTAGAGATGTTTTTCCTCTATGCCCTTGTAATGTGATGATAGTTTGGCTAGAGATGGTTTTCCTCTATGCCTTAGATAGTATAGTGATCTTGTTGTTGGAGATGATGATTTCCTCCATGTCTGCGTTTGAGGATTATAGAGTGATATAGGTTGATACCTTATGAGCGGAGATGTGTTACCTCCGATAGAGAGAGTTATACCTCGGCATATGGGTCCGAAAGGTTTTGAGATTGTACAAGTTTCGGGACGAAACTTGTTTTTAGGGAGTGAGATGTAAGAGCCTTGATCTTTAGAGCTGATCTAGGACTTAGCCGCCCCCGCGGGTCCAGAGGGCCGCCCCTGCAGTAGGTTTTGTGTTCCGCCCCTGCGGTTTCCTGCGGCTGCAGCCGGCTTTGTTGATCGTTGGACCGTGCTTTACTCTTCTTCTCTTCCTTCTCAAGCTTCTTCTTTGCCTATTGATGAAGGGTTTCTTGATCTTCTCCAGCTACTCATGTTCTTCTTCTTCTCTTCTCCTTCTCCTTGATCTTGTTCTTGATTTCTCCTTGGTTTGGAAGAGATTGGTTGTGTGGCTTTGTTCATGTTGATGTGGTGTGTTGTTGCTGGGCTTGGGAGCTAGCTGAGGGTGTTGTGTTGAGCTTTTCCTTGGCTTAGGATCACAGCCGTGGTAAGTGTCCTTCTTCTCCTTCTTTCTTTCTTTCTTTCTTTCTTTCCTTTCCTTCTCTTTAGCTTAGGATTTCCACAAGTTTAATCTTGTGTTAGCTCTCATAGGCATGTATTGATGCTCATATGTGTATATATATGCATGTGTTTGGTTGTTGAATGATGAAGACGTGAATTCATCACGTGAAGAACCGAAGAGGAAGTCGGGGTTTATATTCTGCAGCGTCGCCGCCCCTGCACCCCAATGTCGCCGCCCCTGCGCCTCAGTGCCGCCGCCCCTGCGTGGGAGCGCTGCGGCGCCTGTGCCTTCCGTCACTTCGAGCCTGCGTCTTTCCTGTCACGCAGGTGTGTCTTGTACAGGATCTACCTAGAGTGGTATTGATCCTTTCCTTTCCTAGTATGAGCGGGTTAGTAGCATGCTAGGTGTGTGTATGTGGATAGGATGAGAATGATTATGATATCGATAGGTGCCGGTTATGGCTTTGAGGTTTATAGGTTGGATATGATCCTTATGGATCCCTTGGGTCTAGGTGTGACCCCTTTGATTGATAGGAGATTTAATATCTCTGTATGCCTTGTTATTAGGCCGCGTTGTCCTCCGGATTGGAGTGGATCGTGTTTGAGAGTACCTTGAGATTGAGGTAAGTCCGTAGGACTTACTTAGCTACCATCCTTATATTGGATGTTTGCATGAGTGGTGTTTGTTATATGCTTTATAGCATGCGATGTTGATTATTACCGACCTATGGTTTAGTGACCGCCATTATTGTGGCCGTGACAACTTGCCCTTTCATCCCGCAGAGGAGTCTGGGAAGTTCTCTGTAGTCAGGCCAGATCTGGTATACGGGACGGGCACTTACCACTTCTTATGGTATACGGGAAGGTGCTCCTATACCACTCCAGCTGGCTATAGCACTCAGAGGCGAGGATTATATATTCCTCGTGTCACATATATTCATATTCATATATATATACGATTTGAGTGTTGGACTATATAAAGATGATTCACTAGGTAAATGTGTGACAATATGATTATGTGTTTATGATTCCCTAACTTGTGTTTGTGATTATGCATTATCTTATATATGAATGGTTTAGCTAACGGTTTTATATCGTGTTGTAGATACTTTGCAGGTTAGGAGAACTGCAAAGTGATCTAGATGGGTGATCCGCTGAGTGCTCCGTACACTAGGTTTATGCGAGGGCTATGGGGAATTTTGTGATGTATAGATACACGTTTCTTTTGTACTCAGCGGGACTCTTGTATACCTTTTGATATATATATATATATATATGGAAAAATGACCAAAAATAATACCAACTATGAGGTATGAACCAAAAATAATACAAACTTTATAAATTACTATTTAGTATACAAACTATTTCAAATTAAACCAATTTTGATATGGGGTAAAATTGTGGCAGAATTTTACTACAAAAAATGCCCATGTATTTTCAAATCACACAAAGTGACCCCTATATTTTATTTTCTTTCAAAATCACCCATGTTACTTTTATATACTTAAAAAATTATTTAATAAAGGTTAGTAATCAATTTATTCTTAAATATTTAAGGTAGTTTATTCATTAAAAAATTAAGAAGTTTTAAAATAAAAATTTTGGCTTATAGACCCATGCTTGGTGTCATTATTGTTTTATACTTTTATGGGTACTTTGAGGGGATCCATGTTTGTGGATAAAACTTAATGAAAGAATATATCACTTATTGGAATTTTTGTGCAATTTGAAAATTTAAAACTAATAAATTTAGCGTAAATTTGTGGGAAAAGATCTTCATTTCATGTTTTAAATTTTAAAAAGTTAAAAATCAATATTATTTCATACCAAAATTTGTGGGAATGTCACCAAGTATGAGTTTTTTTAACCAGAATTTTATTTTTAAAATTTAAAACTTTCAATCATTCTTATAGTTATATTTTAAATAAATGGCCTAAGATATTAAAGAATAAATTGATAACTAACTTTTATTGCATAATTCTTTAGATATACAAAAATAATATGAGTTGTTTTTGAAATAACATATGATGTAGGGTAATTTTGTGTGATTGTAAAAAGTTATGGGCGCTTGTGTAATAAAATTTGCCATAATTTCACCCTGTATCAAAATTGGTTTAATGTGAAATAGTTTGTATATCAACCAGTAATTTTAAAAGTTTGTATTATTTTTTGTTCATGTCTCAAAGTTGGTATTATTCTTGGTCATTTTACCTCTATATATATATATATATATATTACTGTTTGATGTTTGATTTTAATCTATTTGTACCTTGTTGTAAGATTTGTTGTCAGGCTAGGGTCAGGATCCATTGTGAGATCTTAGCCAGTAGCGCCCCGAGTCCTACGGATTTGGGGTGTTACAAATAGTGGGTAAATAGTGGGTTTATACATGTTATGCTCAGAAGTTTGATACTGGATTATCTTAAGTTGTAAACCTAGTACTTTGACATGGTCAAGGATTTTATGTGCTGTTATGGAAAAATAGGGGTAGTTTTGTGCATGTGTCAAATGAGATGATATGAAAGGCTTCGATTACTAATGCCAATTCTTGGATTTGGTTAAGCTTGAGAAAGAGATTAGAGCTTGAGAAAGATAGGTGGAAGGCACACAAGCAGCTCCAAAAGAACAAGACTCGACTTTTAAGTGGATCATTTATAAAGCCATTGCTTGGAGGAACTCAAACGTACAACGTCTACCCTAATTGCGACTCATACTAACAATAAAATTTCATATCTGGGAAACAAAAAAAAAAGAAATGAAGAAGAATAAGTGATGATAAAACAGAATGAGAAAAGGGTGTGTTTTGAATCTGTATGGAAGTGGTTGTTGAGGTGGATCACCGGGCTGGTTCGGCGGTGGCAGCAGTTTTGGATCATCACCTTTATCACATTAAGTGAACACGGCTGAATGGGATCATCCAATGATCCATTAAGTGGATACAACAGAAGTTAACCCACAACTATTCTCACGGAAAAATCCTAAGTCTAATCTAGATTGTAAATGAAGATAGAATTGACAAAGGTGAAAAAAAGAGTATTCAATCTAGTTCAATATACCTCAAAACAGAAAATTACGATCTCATCTACCAACTTTATTTGAGGGGTGACATTCTTTTGCCCTTGGGTCAAAGCTACCTATAAATTCAGAAGAGAATACGATAATATACAGAACAAAGTCTTTTGGGACATGACCAAGTCACGAGGACATCCTGAAATACCTTACGAGCTTGTGTGGAAACCATGAAATCCAAAATACATTACGGGTGGTAGATATAAAGAACACAAACCCTTCAAAAGCTAGTAGCTCACAACCACAAAATTATCAACATAATCAACTCCATACATGATGACTCGAAAGCGAGAATTCTTCAATCTTTGTCTACAACCACAAAATTGAAAATTAGGAGGCTAATAATCCAACAAGGTTCCACCGGAAGCTATAATTTGTAAGGATGAAACGTTGAGCAAAAATATAACTACAACTCTTAGTGAATACAATCGAGTCCGATCACTAAGTTGTGCGCATTGATCATAACTCACACAAGTCATCATATATGAAATAATTAACCCGCCAAGTCTCGAAATTCTGATCCGCACTTGTTCATAACTTACACAAGTCATCATATATGAAATAATCAAATTCTACTACAATTAGTTTAAACCACAAGGAATGATTCCCAAAATTTCATGAACAAGGATGTACGTATGTACTAGATTCGTTCCCGTTTCCGGAATTTAAACCAAACGACCCTATACGTTGAAAAGTTATTGAGTGGAAGTAAACAGAAGAAATGAATGAAGCATGTGACCATGTGAGGGTAAAATATTCCAAATATTATGAGTTTAAATTGGAATCAAAAGTAGCTAGTCTAGTTTCTTTGTTTTGCAAGAGCTGAATAAATGTAGGTATCAATATTCCATCGATATGTCATCGAACTTGCTTACCAGATAGATTTGAGTTTTTTTTTCGATGCTTGCTCATGAATAAATACCATTTTATTATAACGGATCCTAGTTGACAATGATAATACATCTATTGAACTTAAAAAATTTTATCGTGTTTGAAATCTAAGAACTAATTTATTCATCTCTTGCAAAACAAAGAAAATATGTTACAATGAGAACGAAAAAGAGTGAATTTTGATGACCATAAAATGTAAACATTGGTATGTCATTAAACACCATAAACTAGGTACTAATTTAACATTAATTATGGAATTGATTTTTCTTATTAGCTTGCTTAAATTGAAATTAAAAGTTTATTAATTTAAGAAAAATCCTTTTTAGGACCTCTCCATCTAGACTAATGACTATAACTACATTTATGAGTGAAAGTGGTGGCAGTTGGGACGAAATTGAGAGGCAATTAAGCAAACAAATAACCCAAGGTTGCCACTGAGTAGATATTCACCTTACTTATCCTTTTTAGGACATCTCCATCTAGACTAATGACTATAACTACATTTATGAGTGAAAGTGGTGGCAGTTGGGACGAAATTGAGAGGCAATTAAGCAAACAAATAACCCAAGGTTGTCACTGAGTAGATATTCACCTTACTTATTCCACTTCAAAGAGAAAGATGGCCCCTTGTTAGTGGTTATGAAACTGACATACGAGAACTATGTTTTTCGACTATACAAAACAAGTTTCTAATCGTACAAAGTGAAACCCATATCGTTTCTGATATTGACAGTCAAAGTAATTTTTTATACCGGCATCCAAAGTAGTTTATGAATCTAGAGGCCAAAGTAATTTCTAATACAGCGGTCAAAGTAATTTCTGATACCTCAGCTCCGTGTTTCTCCTCCGCCAAAAACCAATTAGAATAGCACATAAAATAGAAACATCACCTATTACACCAAATCACAAACTCAACTGAAGTTATGCAAATGTCATTCTACATTCTAAGAAAAGACAAGCCTCGTTTTATTATTATACTTGCCAAACCAGATTTCAAGTTATGGATCTTAGTTCATGATCTAATCAATGTCTCTAGAAGGCTATCAAAACACTTGTTGAAAGAGTCCACTCCTTCATTTTCTAGCTGAGAACCCACAACGTCCTAGTTAAACTCCAATTTCTCGAGCGCCTTCAGCTTTTGACACATTCTGGTCAATTGTCCTTGCAACGGTGTCGTGGTCTGCAAACGCTTCAAGGACATTATCAACTTTAACTATCTCCAACTCAAGGTATGAATACCATTTTGAGTTATGAATACCATTAGCAACACAAACTAACCTCTGTTCCTTTTATCGGATAAAGTTGGAATGTTAAAGGTGCTTGAGTCACAACAACCAAAAAAATATTATATCATTATAAGCAAACAAAATAAAAGAATCATTTGAAACTCAAACATGATAGGCAATTGAAATACTCTCCCTTAACATCTTTCTCGGCTTTCCTCTCACCTTCAACTCATTCTTTATCATCTTATTTAACTCATTCTCAAATTGTCTCTCACAATAGTCTCAGTATTCAAACTAGCATCTCTTTCGCAAGTATAAATGACACAATCTCTACCTCCACCGAGTGACATCCAGGAGCCGGAGCCCCATTCCTCGACGGGGAAGTCCACGAGGAGTCTTCCTCCACGAGGCTCGCTTACAAAGAGTCAGAGCCCCATTTCTCGACGGGGGTCGACGAGGAGTCTTCCACGACAAGGATCGACGTGGAGTCTTCCTCAATGGGGTTGGCCCCTTGTTAGTGGTTTTGGAACTGACATATGAGAACTATGCTTTTCTGCCGTCCAAAAGGAGCTCTTAATCGTACAAAGTGAAACCCATATCGTTTCTGATACTCGCAACCAAATTAATTTCTTATACCGGAAGCCAAAGGAGTTTATGATTCTAGAGGCCAAAGTAATTTATGATACAACGGTCAAAGTAATTTTTGATACCTCAGCTCCGTGGTTCTCCCCTGCCAAAAACCAATTAGAATAGCACATATAATAGAAACATCACCTATTACACCAAATCACAAACTCGACTGAAGGTATACAAATGTCATTCTACATTCTATGAAAAGACAAACCCCATTTTATTATTGTACTTGCTAACCAGATTTCAACTTAGTTCATGATCTAATCAACGTCCCTAAAAGGCTCTAAACCTATTATAACGGGCTCTGATATAGCATTTGTAAAAATGTTATGTGACCGTATTATAGTGTTTTAAAATAATATTTTATCCGCTATCATATTTCTTAATGATATAGTGTTATTCTCGAAGAAGTTGTAAGGGCCACATTTTACAGTTCAAATATATTTTAAAAATGACCGTTTTAAATGAATTTCAATGCCTCTTCATTTCCAAATGTTGAGTACAAAATTACATAAGTCCATGTGCATTGGTTGTAATATTTTGCCAGCATCGTATTTGTTTTTTAATTGGGACAAAGTTTCATGTAAAATTATTTATCTTTTAATGAGTGATAATGATGTCTGCCTTAGGAAACAAATAATGCAAAACAGTAAACAAAAAGTAGCCTCATTGAATATAAATCACTCAAAATACACGTATCAAACAACATTCATAATCGAACATTTTAATGTTCAACGTAAAGAATCAATATGTAACTTTGATCAACTTTGAACTTGATAATCCGAGCACAAAGGAAATCAAATATTATGGAACACTGAAGAAAATTTTGATGTCTCTACTTACATTACCAACGGGATAATATACCTACGGTCCATTAAAACCTTAAATATTGAGGGGTAATTTAAAAGAAAAAGTAAGTTAATTTTGAAGCAATAAAAGATAATATCGGATAATTTTATATTTATTTAAAAAAACCAAAAAAATCAATAAAAATAAATATATTTTAAGAGTATTACACACTAAAAACGCCGTTAAAAATGAATCTAACATATCTAACCACTTGTCCAAAATCATCTATCCAACAAACTTGAAAAACCTATACAGTTTTAAGAGCAATTACGTTCATATTATAATCTACACAAAATATTCCTATACAGTTTCAGGAACAACTACGTTCTCTTGACGGTCACCTCTGCCCTTGACCCATATATAGAACCACATTCCAAACGCCACGAACGGTGCACCTAAGATACTACATCAAACAAGTCAAAAAATATTATTAATTTGTTATAGTCTAATAAACAAACAATATATTTTGATTAAGCTACTCATACAAATTTTTTTTACCTCCCAAAGTGTAGTTTATCGCTGAACACGACATATCATCCGATGGTCGTAAAAATGACCAACCATTGCAGTGTACACGGGATATCCTCCAATGGTTCCTACAATGGTCGTAAAAATGAGACTAGTAGGACCAAACATTGCAATGTACACGGGATTTTTCTTTTTTGTGCAGTAGGCGCCCAATAGATTGAATACATCATATGACAGAAATCCCTACAATAAGTTGATATGTATTTAACGTTAATTCAACGGAAAAATTGTAATAAAGCATAATATAAATAAAATTATTAATAGTTATCTTAAATACAAAAATTGTTAGTGGTTTTGGAACTGACATATTAGAACTATGCTTTTCTACTATCCAAAAGGATCTCCTTATCGTACAAAGTAAAACCCATATCGTTTCTGATACTGGCAGCCAAAGTAATTTCTTATACCCTCAGCCAAAGTAGTGTATGATTCTAGAGGCAAAAGTAATTTCTGATACCTCAGCTCCGTGGTTCTCCCCCGCCAAAAACCAATTTGAATAGCACATATAATAGAAACATCACCTATTACACCAAATCACAAAATCAATAAAAATAAATATTTTATAGTATTACACACTAAAAGATAATATCGGATAATTTTAATTTTATTTTAAAAAAAAAATCAAAAAAAATAAATATATTTTACGAGTATTACACACTTAAAAACGCCGTTAAAAATGAGTCTTAACATATCTAACCACTTGTCCAAAATCAGCTATCCAACAAGCTTGAAAAACCTATACAATTTTAAGAGCAATTACGTTCGTATTATATTCTACATAAAAAAATTCCTATAAAGTTTCAGGAGCAACTACGTTCTCTTGACGGTCAGCTTTGCCCTTGACCCATATATAGAACCACACGTACTCCAAACGCCACAAATGGTGCACTTAAGATACTACATTAAACAATTCAAAAAATATTATTAATTTTTTATAATCTAATAAACAAACAATATATTTTGATTAAGCTACTTATACAAAAAAAAATTACCTCCCAAAGTGTAGTCTATCGCTGAACACGACATATTCTCCTATGGTCATTTAAATGAGACTAGCAGGACCAAACATTATAATGTACACGAGATATCCTCCAATGGTTCCTCCAATGGTCGTAAACATGAGACTAGTTGGACCAAACATTGCAGTGTACACGGGGTTTTTCTTTTTTATGCAGTAGGCGCCCAATTGATTGAATACGTCATACGACCGAAATCCCTAAAATAAGTTGATATGTATTTAACGTTAATTTAACGGAAAAATTATAATAGAGCATAATATAAATAAAATTTCTAATAATTATCTTAAATGCAATAATTGTTAGTGATTTTGGTACTGACATATGAGACCTATGCTTTTCTACTGTCCAAAATGAGCTCATAATCGTACAAAGTGAAACCCATATCGTTTCCGATATTGGCAGCCAAAGTAATCTCTTATACTGTAACACCCCGAGTCCATAGGACTCGAGGCGCTACTGGGCTAGGATCTCACAATGGATCTTGAACCTAGCCTGACAACAAGTTCACTAGATCTTACAACAAGGCACAGATAGATTAAAACCAAAACATAAAACTGTAATATATAAATCAAAAGGTTTATACAAGGTACCGCTGAGTACAATCAAAACATATATTGTGCATAACAAAAGATCCCACATCCCACGATAATAACCTAGTGTACGGAGCCCTCAGCGGATCATCTACTCTGGATCACTCTGCAGCTCTCCTAACCTGCAAAGGATCTACAACATGGTATAAAACCGTTAGCTAACCATACACATATATATATAAGATGCAAGAGCACAAACATACTTCAGGAATCATAATATATAAACATGTTGTCACACATTTACCCGGTTAATTGTCTTTATAAAGTCCAACACTCAAATCGTATATATATAAATGTATATGAATATATGTGACACGAGGAATATATATAATCCTCGCCTCTGAGTTCTATAGCTAGCTGGAGTGGTATAAGCGCACCTTCCTGTATACCATAAGGAGTGGTAAGTGCCCTTCTCGTATACCAAATCTAGCCTGACTACAGAGAACTTCCCAGACTCCACTACAGGATGAAAGGCAAGTTGTCACAACCACTACAATGGGCGGTCACTAAACCATAGGTCGGTAATAATCAATATCGCATGCTATAAAGCATATAACAAACACCACTCATGCATACATCCAATATAAGGAAGGTAGCTAAGTAAGTCCTATGGCTTACTTCAACCTCGAAGTAGTCTCAAGCCCGATCAACTCCAAACTAGAGGACAACACTGCCTAAAAATAAGGCATAACGAGATATTACATCTCCTATCAATCAAAGGGGTCACACCTAGACCCAAGGGATCCATATGGATCATATCAAACTTATAAACCTCGATAATCTACTAAACCTCAAAGCCATAACCGGCATAAAGATATATCATACTCATCATCATTTTATCCTCATACACATACCTAGCATGTTACTAATCCGCTCATACTATGAAAGGAAAAGATCTACACTACTCTAGGTAGATCCGGGACAAGACGCACCTGCGTGACAAGAGGGACGCAGGGGCGAAGCAAGGCAAACCGCAGGCGCGGCGGCACACTGAAGCAGGAGCGGTGACCGTGGCCGCGGGGGTGGCGGCTTCCGGGCGCGGGTTCGGTGACAATCTTCCGCAGGGGCGGCGGCACTGGAACACGGGGGCGGCGACAGTGCAGAGTGTGATCCCGCGATTCCTCTTCAGCTCCCAACTTGACGATTTCACGTCTTCATCATTCCAAAGCCACACACATACATATATATACACATTCCACTATCAATACACATCCAAACACATCTAATCCTAAGCTAAGTAAGAGGAATTCAAGAAAGGAAGAAAGAAGAGAAGAAGCAAGAAGCTTACCCACTGCAATGGTCTAGGCAAGGAAATGATCACACAACCTCAACAACTAGCTCCCAAGCTCAGTAATACACTGCTCATCACCATCAACCACACCACAAATCTCTTCCAAAACAAGAAGGATTCAAGATCAAAATCAAGGAGAGGAAAGGAAGGAAAGAAGGACGTAAGGATAGCTGGGAAATTAAGGAGATGAAAACCCTTGATCACGAGGCCAAAGAAGAAGCTTAAGGAGGAACAAACAAAAGGGTAAAGCACGGGTCAAAGGGTCAACAAAGCCAGCTGCAGCCGCAAAAAACCGCAGGGGCGGAAATTCCTGGCCGCAGGGGCGGAACACTGCGAATGCCGCAGGGGCGGCTGCACGGACCCGTAGGGGAGGATAAGGGGTCTCAGCTCCAAAAGACTAAGGCTCTTACATCTCACCCTCCTAACAACAAGTTTCGTCCCGAAACTTGTGAAATCCTCAAATCACTCGGACTCATAAGCCAAGGTACAACTCTCTCTATAACCTCAAACACAGGCATGGAGAAAATCATCATCTCCAGCCATAATATCACTATAATGTCCAAGGCATAGAGGAAATCCATCTCTAGCCAATACTATAATCACATCCCAAGGGCATAGAGGAAAAACATCTCTAGCCATATCATACTCATAACATAAGGCATGGAGGAAAAACATCTCCAGCAAGACTATGTCCATCAAAATAGCATGGAGGAATAACCATCTCCAGCTGAACCCTAATCATATCACAATAGCATGGAGGAAAGAGCCATCTCCAACTATAAACAGTAATCGTACTAGCACAACAAGATCTAATAAGATCACACATCATATCATAGCTAGTACGAAAATAAACACATCATAGCATATAAACACATAAGCATAACACTCAACAAGATAGTACTAAGATCTACTCGTCGATCCTACTAGTACATCTATCTCGGCATAAAACTCTGGATAGTTCCTCTGAATACTATCCTCAGTCTCCCATGTAGCCTCATCAGGTCCTCGTCTCGACCACTGTATCCTCAGCATAGGAATGTCCTTCGAACGCAGGCGTCTCATACCTCGTTCTAGGACTGCAATCGGATGCTCAACAAAAGTGTGGTCCGGCTCGACCACCAAATCATCATAACTCATAATATGTCTCGGATCTGGTATGTACTCCCTCAGCTAAGACACGTGAAACACAGGATGAACACCCTCTAATCTCGGAGGCAAAGCTAATCTGTATGTTGCACTCCCAACTCGTCCAAAATCTCAAACGGTCCGACATATCGGGGGCTCAACTTCCCCTTAATGCCAAAGCGTCTAACACCTCGTGTCGGAGACACTCTCAGCCACACATGGGCTCCCACTCTGAACTCTAGGGGTCTCCGCCTCCTATCTGCATAAGACTTATGACGGCTCTGTGCAGTCAACATCCTCTCTCTAATCAGTGCTACACGAGCCACATCATCCTGAATTTGATCAAGTGTCAACCCACTAACACTGCTCGGCTCATCCCAGCATAACGGAGTACGACATCTCTGTCCATACAGTGCCTCGTATGGGGCCATCCCAATAGATGCATGCCAGCTATTGTTGTATGAGAACTCAACTAGTGGGAGATGATCCGTCCACACTTGTCCCCAATCCAACACACAAGCTCGCAGCATATCCTCTAGCGTCTGAATGGTCCTCTCTGACTGACCATCTGTCTGAGGATGGAACGCAGTAGTGAAGTGCAAACTCGTCCCCAGGGCAGTCTGAGTCTACTGCCAGAACCTCGAGGTAAATCGTCAATCTCTTTCTGAGACGATCGTCCTCGGTACACCATGGAGTCTCACTATCTGCCTAGTGTACTCCTCTGCTAATCTGCTCACTGGCCACGTTTCCTAGATAGGGATAAAACGTGTCGTCTTTGTAAGTTTGTCCACTATAACCTAGATGGCATCAAAGCTCCTGCTCGGTCTTAGCCCAGTCACAAAGTCCATGGTGACGTCCTCCCACTTCCTCTGTGGTACAGGCAGTGGATGGAGTTCACCTCTAGGTCTGCAATGCTCGATCTTTACCTGCTGACAAGTCGCACACTATGCCACAAATTTGGCTACATCGGGCTTCAATCCTCCTCACCAATATGAACGTCTCAAGTCCTGGTACATCTTACTCGTACCTGGGTGCCTTGAATAAGGCGTATAGTGAGCCTCCTGTAATATCCTCTGGCGTAGATCCGCATCAGCGGGTACACAAACGCGACCGCGGCGTCTCAACACTTCATCTGCTCCTAGAAGGAATTGTGGTGCCTCATCTCGAGACATCCTCTCTCGGATCCTCATCAGTGTCGGACAGGTCCCTTGCTTTTGTTGGATCTCACCCAACAGATCAGGAAGAACCTCTAAAGTACTCAGCCGGGCGTCCTCATCAGGAAACTGGACGTCCAACTCCAGCCAAAGGTCTCTCTACAATTGATGTTGAACTGTCAACCTCACAATCGCCTGCTCTCGAGGCGTCTTCCTGCTCAGGGCGTCGGCGACAACGTTCGCCTTCCCCGGATGGTACAAAATCTCCAGATCAAAATCCTTGATCGGCTCAAGCCATCTACGCTGGCGGTTATTCAATTCCCGCTGCGTGAAAATGTACTTCAGACTCTTATGGTCTGTGATGATCTGACATGTAGCACCATACAGGTAATGTCTCCAGATCTTCAGTGCATGAACTACCGCTGCCAACTCCAGATCATGAGTGGGGTAGTTCTCCTCATACGTCTTCAGTTGTCTAGACGCATATGCAATCACTCTGCCTCTGGCTGTGCTTATATAGGAGCGGAAGTCATACGTCTCTTCAGCTCCTCAAAACTCTGCATACACTGATCAGACCATACAAATTTGGTAGTCTTCCTCAGCAGACTCGTCAGTGGACGAGCAATCACAGAAAATCCCTCCACAAAGCGTCGGTAATAACCGGCTAGGACAAGAAAGCTACGTACTTCCTTGACGTTCGTCGGTGTCGTCCAGGCTGCTACTGACTCGATCTTCGCCGGATCAACCTTGATCCCCTCGGCGGAAACAACATGACCCAAGAATGCTACCTCTGGCATCCAGAACTCACACTTAGAGAACTTAGCATAAAGTTCTCTATCTCGTAGAACCTGTAACACAGTCCTCAGCTGCCCTGCATGCTCCTCTCGGCTGCGAGAGTACACCAAAATATCATCAATGAAGACTACCACAAACTGATCCAGGAAGTCGATGAAGATGTTGTTCATCAACTCCATAAAGACTGCTAGGGCATTCGTAAGCCCAAATGGCATCACTACAAACTCGTAGTGTCCATATCTGGTCCGGAATATTGTTTTGTGCACGTCCCGCTCTCTCACCCTTAGCTGGTGATATCCTGAGCGCAGGTCAATCCTGGAGAATATAGTCGCTCCCTGAAGTTGATCTAACAAATCATCAATACGAGGCAATGGATACTTGTTCTTGATGGTCACCTTGTTCAGCTCTCTGTAATTAATACACAGTCTCAACGATCCGTCCTTCTTTCGTACGAAGAGAACAGGTGCTCCCCATGGGGATACCCTAGGGCGGATGAAGCCCTTCTCAGCCAGCTCCTCAAGTTGCTTCTACA